>JADLZK010011075.1:0-185587 GCA_015847255.1 Hyparrhenia diplandra
AGCTAGGTTCCGTTTTTTTGTGTTTTTGTTTCCCCAATTTTGTTGTATTCTTTTTTTGTATTAATCAATTATTTTTGTGTTTTTTGTTTCCCCAATTACTTTCTTTTCTGATTCCCTAGTTCATTCCTTTTATCCATTCTTCTTTACTCAATGCCTTATTTTCATTTTGGTTTATTTTTCATTCTTTGTTTTTTTTTGTGAATCACATTATTCTTCATCTTCTCAATGTTCCATCGTCTTTAATTCCCTTTTTTTTTTTTTGGAATAAGGGGGTGTTTGGTTGTAGGGAATATGGAATAGAGACTAATAGGGATTGAAAATTAATGCCTAGTCTCTCCCAAGAGTCCGAGACTAATCGGACTAAAAAAGTTAGTTCTTAGTTATCTTGTTTGAAAAATTTAAGGACTAAATGTGACTACAGTTTAGTCCTTAGTCCCGAAGGAACCAAACAATGCCCAGAGTCTGTGGGTGATATAAAGACAATACTGCCTATTGCTCATGTGCAACTTAATTATCAACCATGATTATTTTGCACTTGGTCTGTTTAGTCCAGATGATGGTCTACTAGTCCATGGAGTAGTTTGTTTTTTATTTTTATTTCTCTATATTTATCTCTTTGACCATTCCCTTTCTTATTAACTTTAATTTATTCTTGTTCTAAATTTATTTATCCTTTGTTTTCATTTGTTTATTTACTTATATTTAAAATGTGTCCCAAACAGTCTTTGTATTCAAGATGTTGGAACATATTTGTCATGAAACAAGACATTTTTTTCTCACAAATCTGGACTCATATTTTTAGAACATTTCCATGAACTAGGAAAGGTTTGGTATTGAAGTTTGAATATTTTCTCCTAATGCGTTAGAACATTTTGTTTGATATGGAGCGATTTTGAAGTGAAGCAGAACAGTATTGTCTAAAAAAGGTGGAAATAATTTCTCATCGGCCGGAAACAATTTAAGTTGAATCGGAGAAATAATTTTGTCATCAAATTATAACACTTTTTCCCGAGAAATCAATTGTCCATGAATATGTATTTGGCCCAATTACATTACTAGGCCAAGCCCATAACTCAGCAAAACCCCCATTTTTTAGAAATATATATTAACAGAAAAAAATAAAAACAATATATGAGCAAACCCACTTGGCGGACTCCGTCAGTCCTTAGCCCCTCGAGATAAATATTACAGTACTAATATACTTTATCTAAAAAAATTCACATCGGACGTGGAGTAGCACTGTCCTGAAAATTCTGTTCTAGAACTGCATCTGCATCGGATCCACACGACCACATCATCCAGCGCCCGTCCGTCCTCGCGTGTCCGGCCGTACCACGAGATATTCCTGCCCCCTCGTGCAGGCCTGCCGCTGCTACTCCTCCAATCCTCCATGTCACCACCGATCATTTTGACGCGACAGCGTACGACGCCGGTCGTCGTCGCACGGGCACACGCTGCTGCTGGGCACATGCACGCACGCACGTCACAGTGGCCGTGGCCGGCCAAAGGCGCGGCCGCCCTACGCCGTGTAGCACGTAGCCCCGCGCAGGCTATAGGCTGTGACGTGCACTCCATTGATCGAGGCGCTGTGGCGAGTGACTCGCGATGTCACCTCCAGCATGGACACTTTTCAACTTTAGTGATCGTCATCAGCTGGAGGTCGGCCGGCCGCGTTCCCTGTTCGCGCCTGGGTGATTAACTCAGCGAGGTGACGTGTAAACAGCGCTTGATCGGGATCGTCGACGATCAGCCACAGGGTTCCGATATCGTACGTGTACTGTACTTGCTCTTCCTCATGTTCCTACCTATAATCATGGGCTGCTGTCCTAACCCGTCATATGAAGAGGAATCAGTTGTGTTGAGTAGCAGTAGCGTTATACCATGACGTTGTTATCGATGCTCATGATCTCGCGTCGATGCCGGATCTGTGTAAATATCAACGTGGAGGAGGGAAGGAGAAGAGAGAGAAGTAGGTTGTAATCTTTCGGGTGGCTTGCACAAAAGAACTAAAAATCTATGTACGTCCCAGATTAAAGGACGTTTTACAAGCTGTCACAGTTACCAATGCTAATGCAAAATGACCCTGGCACCCCTATAGTAATCTCAGTCTGAGCTTAGATGGACATCGCAGTAGTGGCCTGCACTCTTGGGAGCTGCACCAGCTGAGAGCCTCTCCTCCTACGGAGTACTACTTCGTTTGTTTCTTTTCATTTTTTATTCACTAGTGGACGAACCGGCTGACGGATGACATGTGGTGCGGTGACTGCGGAAGCTACAGCCTACTCCCTCCGTCCCACGAACTTCGTCGTTCTGGGAACGGGTACACGCACCAAGGAAGCTAGGCAACGAGCATGCAGTTCTGTCGTCCGAGTACGGAGTACTATTCCTGGTTCCCTCTCTTTCCCCTGCTACTCACACTCTCTCCCCCGGTGCGTGCGAGAGTCCTGGCAAAAGTAAAAGGCTGCAGCTGCAGGCTAGGATGGAGAGCATCACTTGTGATCCCGAAGCTAAAACGACAGACTCGTTGGGACAACGCCGTGGTCGTAGAACGACAATCTTACTGGGACAGAGGGAGTACTCTTGCTGAGGAGCGACAGAAGGTAAAACGTCTCTCTTTTTGAAACTTTCTTCAAATGTTATAACGTCATTTATTCCGGGACGGAGGGAGTAGATAAGAGGCAACGTATTAATTGTAAAAAGCTAACTAAGAGCAAGTTTTATAGTTCTGCCCGATCCTCTCTCTTTCCTCGTTTCTCTCTCTGTCAGCAAAGAAAAACGTGATTTGGAGTGGCATTTCGCCCACCGATGTGGCATCATAATACTTGCTGCTCTAATGTATGAGTAGGCTGGTAGAAGGCGGTAAGAACCTAACAGCTAGCAAGGCGGCTGTGTTATTAAACTTGCTCTAATAGGATTAGTACTAGTAGCATCGTAGACAGGGATCCTCGGAGCTTGCTAGCTAGATTTGTCATGATTGGTGCAGTGTTGATGTGTGCAACTGCACACAGTGGTGTCCTCCTCCTTGAGCCCCGTGAATACATGAAATCACATGCGTGGATCCGTTTTTGTCAAAGGTCCACATGCATACGGTCTAGCTAGGGCATATTATTGCGATACTATATATGGTACGAGCAGTCCTGCTAGTTAGGAGTATATTAGAACACACACAAGTGGGCAACGTCGTTAGTGATCAATAAAAGTCGGTACTCTCACGCGCACCAGTCAATGTTAGCATAATAGGCCACATTTGCTAATGTTGTCCTTTGGATTCCCCGCTAATTTTCGTTCGACGACGACGACACAAGGAGATACTACGAGCAGAGCAATGATCATGACGCATGGCGACGATATATGATGGTGAGACGGCGCCGTGCATGTGATGTTTCTTTTTTTTGTTAAAAGGCTTTCTAATCTTCATGGAGCGAATCCAGTTGTGACGTTTTTTCAGAGAAGTGGTCATTACTGCTTGCTGGTCAATTTAGAACATGAGAAATGATCTGATCTTTAATAATAGTCAATGCACTTATACAAATTGGAGAAACCACTTCAAGGATCAAATTGGCTTGATTTGTATCAAACCTTACCTTGTAGGTAGTTTAAGACTTTTTCTAGAGACAATTCCTTAATCTTGTGCTATTTTTTTGTTTTGAGCTTGAAAGCTCCCAAAATTTGTAAGCACCACTCGTGCACTTGTATGTTACTTATAGGGGGGTGGTCCCCACTGATTCCTTCAAAAAAAAAAATCCAGTTCTGGTGGATCCGTATCCAGTTCTGGTGGATCCGTTTCTTTGAAAACAAAAATAATATTATTGTCACATTCTGGTTTTTGGAAGATCGAGTTCATATATATATCTTAGATTTGATAGAATTGATATGAAAATATACTAATATTTTTGTGATGTATTTTCGTAACAAACCTCTTTAGATATATACATATAAATATAAATAAATGTTAATATAGTAGTATTTTTTTATAAACTTATTACTAGGAAATCGATGGCATTTTTAGACGGAGGGGTACGTCGTCCTTGGCCAATCCGGTGCAAACTAAAGCCCACGACGAAGTTGATACATCACTGCATGTCGTCCATGTTCACGGGTCAGTCATCCCCACCCCGCCGGCCGGTCCAGCATGTCGTCCATGTTCACGGGTCTCGTCTGCTTCCCCCCCCTGGCACAAGAGAGCGGGCCGGGGCCGGGGCCGGCACGCACGTACGCGCCGACGACGCTCCTCTGCACTGCAAGGAACGTCACGACGCACGGAAATAGTCTACCCCGCCCACGCCCACGCCCAGCACCTTGCCGTGCCGTGCCGCGACGGCCAAAAGCCACAGCCGCCGGCCTCGCCGTGTCGTCCGTGCTTGCACTTGGGGGAAATTGCCGAGTGGGGGACTTCGGTGGCCTTCGCCCTCGGCCGCGACACCACGCGGCAACTTTGCACCATACGGGTCCGCTGGACAGCCAGATTCGGAGACGCACATGTCCGTGGCAAAGGGACTGGTGGATCGATGTGACGCCGCGTCCATCCATGGAATCGATGTAACCTTTATGTCGCCGTGTGTGTCCGTGCCGTGTGAGCCGCGACGACAGTCGAGAGGTCCGCCGCGCCTGGTGACGTGGTGATCGAGTGCCAAAGCACGCAGTACCACTCTACATGTGCAGACCAACCTGACATGCTGAGTGAGCTCCTGAAATATTTTGGGATGGGACCAGGGTCATCTGATGTACTGTAGCTTTCCTTCTGCACGATCAGTCACTGACATATGGACCCACTGTCCTCTTGTGGGCCACCTGTGACTGTGCGAGCCATGTCATAGCTGTGTGCGCCAAGTTGGGTACTACTCCGTAGGTGCGTGCGAGACTGCTTCGAGTTCGTGTTGATGGATGTTGCGAATGGGAAGAGGTTGGGCAAGACATGACAGGCCAGATAGACATAAGGCATGGTAGCGCCTCGGGTACCTACGGAGTTTGATACTACGGTCTGGCGGCAAGAGGACATGCAGTGACGCGCTGCACACCACAGAAGGACCACGTACGTGCGTGCGCTCGAGTGCACGAAAGAATCTCGATGTCTTTCAAAGAAGCTGCTACTCCACTCCGGTAGTCCTGGTGATCAGGTGATTGCCTCCTAGCAAACAGAAACAGGTACGGTACACTGCTCACCGTGTCCGTGATTCTTTTTTTTTTTTTCAATTCTTACGCAGTAGAAAGTCGTGCTCGATCAAATAAATCGAGTATTATTAGAATTATGATAAATATATAGTCAGAGAGAGATAGAATTGTATCATTTTCATGACAAAGGTTTATGATTATATTATATTTATATATTGTTGGAATATGAGATACGGAGTATTTATAATGCCATTGTCTTGTGCAAAAGATAACACTAACCTTGGTGGTTGGTTGTATACAATGACACAATCGGTTCATTTTTTAGATAAAAGAATCAAAGGTTCCAGCTTTAGCTTCTCACAAAAGAGAGGCATCAGACGAAGTTTATTACAAGTTCAGTCCAAACAAACAAAACTCACGCACAGTTCAATTGGAATCACTTTTTCAATACCTTGATGGGAAAAGATAATGTGTGTAGGGCCAATATATACTTTTTTTTTTCAACGGCGCTATATCCTTCTGGCTGTATCCTTTTGGCTGCGTTATAATGACAGATTGTTTTTTCTCGTAATAATTAAGAAACCAAATGAAACTAATGGATTTATAGCAATCAGTTCAATTTCATAAAAACAATCTAAAATTATTCGATTCACAACCAATTTCTACCCTATAAAATAACATTCAAGAATTTATATTGTTGGAGATTTAAGATATTCTACTAGACTGTAATTTAAGTTGTTTGTATTTTAGAAAGGCGATAAGGATCTTGCTCGTTTTTATTAGACGGAAAAAGGGGAAATAGCAAATACAAACAAAGGATCCACATCCACTAGATCAACTAAACCACTTGCACTATTTTGACTACCAATTTTACAACTCAATGGCGCATTAGCCAAAGTGCCAAAACTAGGGAAGGGGGGGCTATGGCCCCTTCAATAAAAAAAAATAATTTCGATGCCTTTGTGTTTTCTAGCCTAAAATCTTGACGTCTAGTCCAAATGCAATGGACCCGCATAATAGTGGTACCTTTGTCGCCTAACAAAGAAGCTACGAACGTCAAAGGCACGAGAAAGAATTGCAAAGAATTGTGGTTGCCTAGCTTGGCTTACCACGCCTACGTGTTACCGTATATATAGATGAAACAAGACTTTGAGTACAAGTCAAGGCATTCGGTTGGAGAGTTAATCTAAACAACCGGGCTCTAACAAACTCTATCTACTATCAACCGAATGCCTAGATTTGATATCTACGTCGCCGAGGTCCTTGCCATGGCACATCGCGGTTTGTTACATTGTTGTTACAAGATATATGTCACGCTACTTCTAACATCCCCTCTCAATCTATACCTATTTGTTCTATAAGGTTTAGATTGTGCCTAAACTCTTCAAACTTGTCTTTGTGGGCAACGCTTTGGTGAATCCATCCGCAACTTGGTCTTCGTAGAGATCGGTCGACTTCAAGCCGTCGTCGAGCGACCCTCTCTCTTACAAAATGAAAGTCAATTTCAATGTGTTTAGCTCTAGCATGGAACACATGATTTGTCGCCAAATATGTTGCTCCTAAGTTATCACACCTCATTTGTGGTGTTTGCCATTGATCCGTACTACGCCCGAAAGATTCGATCGAGAGACAGTAGGCTGCTTTCTAGCACTCCAAGAGACCACATTTGATCCTATAAAAGTCACAAAACCTCTAGTGGACCTCCGGTCATCTTTTGACCCTACCCAATCTGCATCGAAAACCCATTGATGATCAACGATGAATTCTTATGAATAAGCAATCCTGTGCTTCCTGAGAACTTCAAATATCGATAATTCTTTTTATAGGCGTCCAATGAGTTGTAGTGGGAGCATGTAGATCTTGACAAACTCGATTTACCGAGAAGGCCAAGTCCGCCTGGTGAGTGTCACATATTGGAGGGCAGAACGACAGCCCCGTATCTTGTGCTATCATCGGGTCCAAGAGGATCACCATCACACGGAGACATCTTCTCCATAGCAGGCATCGGAGTTGTAACGGGCTCACAATTTGTCATGCCAACCCTTGCAAGAATATCTTTTGTAGATCTCCGTTTGCTTTCTTCTCCACTTCGATTCCGAGGAAATAGTGCAAGTCTCCAAGATCCTTTAATCCAAAATCTGACTTAAGAGCTTGTAGCAAACACTGTTACAAAGACTTGGGAAGAACTTGTGACAATTATATCATCAACATAAATCAACATATATATATCCACACTACCTTTTACGTATATATAAAGAGTGACATGTCGATTTAGATGGTACAAAACCAAGACTAATAAGCTTGGCACTTAACCTTGAGTACCAGGCTCTTGGAGCTTGCTTCAAACCATAGATGGCCTTCTTAAGCTTGCACACAAAAGAAGGTTGCCTTGAGTTTTCAAACCCTGGCGGCTGTTTCATATAAACCTCGTCTTCCAAAACACCGTGCAAAACGCGCGAACAACATCTAGGCGCCTTAAGCACCATCCTCTAGTTATTCTTTGCCAATAACTTGAGAACCCACCTCACCGTAGCAATCTTTACCCTTTGGACTAAAAGTATCTTCATAATCGATGCCCCTTTGCTACGAGTGCGGCTTTGTACGCTTTGTAACGATCAATTGTTCCATCGCTCTTCGCTTGAGTTTAAAACCCACTTACAATCAATGAGATTCATTGATCTTGCGGGGGACAAGAGTCCATGTACCGTTTGCTTGAAGTGCATCATACTTTCGGCTTCCATCACATTCTTCGAGTAAACCGATTTCATTGCCTCTTCAACAGTCCTAGGTTCATTAGAGGTACAAATATTTGCATAACATATAGTGCCATCAGTGTATACCTTTGGCTTAACAATGCCACTTTGAAACCGGGTGTGAGGTCGTGAAGCACTAAAGCGAGAATAATTTCCATGCATAGCCGGGACGGTGTTTTCTTCACCGTAACCACAACCGGTCAGAACCAACCGTAGGAGAATTCGGGAGCGCCCGCTGGAGCGGGAGGAGTTGATCCCAAAGTCGATTCGCCCCCCCCCCTTGCGGCGAGCTCAGATGCGCAGATGGAACCTCGGTGAAATCTCATGTTTGGTTTTGGAAATTGATGACACACTTGTGGACTATTCCTTTGCTCTAAGTGATGATTTGAGATATGATTAGGTGGATGACGTGGAGCATGATGATCATGAACATGGACAATGTCGGTGGACTTGATGGATCGTCAAGCTCGGTGATCGGCTTGAGAGGAACCCAGGAGATCAAGGCAAAGGTATCTTGATAGGGTTTTCCTTTCGGTGATCAAGACACGATAGAGCGTGTGATCACATTATAGGATAGATAGCCGACTATCAAGAGGGGATGCGCGACAATCCTTTGGTGAAGTGCTTCTAGGTTCAATTGACTTGCATATTGCATTTAGGACAATGAGAGCACTAACTTCAATCTTGCCTAACTTATCGACAAGCTAACATGCATGATAACGTGATCATCTTCGACGTGTTGGCGACCTATGGCAAGAGGCGAAGCAAAGTTGAAGCAAAGAGCAACGAAAAAGATGAAGACATCTTTGTTTCGGGGTGACGGACGCCTTCGGGCGCCGGACCGGGACGCGACCGACCGATGGCTCGATCCGGTCGCGTCGCGTAGAGCCCCTGCAGGCGGAGTTTTGCCGGACGCCGTGACGGACCACTGGACCGGATGCTTCGTGTGCCGACCGGATCCCCGGCCGGACGGCGTGGAGGGAGCCATCTAAAGTGGGCCCGAGACCTTGTCGGTAGTGACCGGACTCACGACCGGACTCGCTGGTGAGTCCGGTCGGTGCGTCCGGTCAGCGCGCAGAGAGCCCAATTTGAAGGCAACGGCTTTTTTCTTTGGAGGAGGCTATATATACTTGGATGGCCGGGTACATGGTCTCTCTCTTGCACATTTGAACACTCTAACTTGCTTGTGAGCATTTGAGACTCCTCTCCACTCATCTCTCCATCCATAACTTGAATTCTTGGTGAGATTGAGAGTGATAGAAGTGCATTGCATTGGTGATTGCATCTAGAGGCACTTCATCCTTAGAGAAGCCGCGGGATTCTTGTTTTCTTGGGAATTTGCCCGGTTCCCTAGCGGCTTGGAGCAAGAGGCGGTGTTGAGCTCGAGTGGAGCTTGTTCGAGGCCCACCGGTGGTTTTGTGGGGTCGTTCCTTACCCCGGAGGAGATTCGCGAAAGGAGCACTAGTGGATTGCTCGTGGCTTGTTGGACCCTCTCTTGTGATCGAGTTGCTTGAGCTCCCAGGGGATTTGGCCGGCCATTGCTTAGCATTCGTCAAGTGAGTGTGTCGCCACAAGCGGGGACTTGCATGCCGACAAGCACGTGAACCTCGGTGAAAAATCATCGTGTCTTGTGTGCTAGCTCGTTGGAGATTTCTTGTACACGGTGATTGGCTTCAACCTCGTCACTACACCGGTGGTATTGTATTCTAGCACCCCTTTGCTTTACTTAGTAGTATATCTTGTTAGGGTGCTTAGTTGGTTAGCTTGAGTAGCTTGTGTAGGTTGCTTAGTCTTGTTAGCTCCTAGTTGATAATCTAGTTAGTCTTGCTTGTTCACCTAGGAGTAAACTAGCGACATAGCCTTTGTTGTGATTAGAGACAATAGAATTGACTTGTGGCTTGCATAGCTAGTTTGTAGCATCGCTTATATTAGCTTCGCCATCTTATTGTCTAATCGGTTTGTTTAGTGTGTTGCAAGAATTTTTAATAGGCTATTCACCCCCCCCCCCCCTTCTAGCCATTAGGACCTTTCACTCGGACTGAGATCCTGTTGGGGCAGGTATAGGCGACAGCGGAAGATCCCCTCCAGGATTGGAGCTCGGGTCTCCTACGCCCGACAGATCCGTAACCCCTGCATCTGTTTTCACATGGATCTCTTACACATCGCCTTGTTCCTGTAGATTGTGACAATTTTCTCCTGCAGCTGGATTAGTAACATTAGGTACACAACTATTTACATCCCCAAGGACAAAAGGATTGAGAGTTTCTGGAAGCAGCGAAATCTCGAGCTCCCGCATTAGGATGCAAGGAAGAAAAAGGAAACACATTTTCATCAAAGACTACATCACAAGATATATAGATTCCGCAAGTGTTGATTTCCAAACACTTGAAACCTTTGTGCAACGCACTATATCCAAGAAATACACACTGTGTTGAACAAAAAGACAACTTCCTTGTGTTGTATGGCCGAAGATTGGGCCAACATGCACACCCAAAGACTCTAAGAGAGTTGTAGTCGGGTTTTTCCTTAAGCAACAATTCAACCGGTGTTCTGTTCTCTATGACTCTTGATGGATGGATATTGATGATATAGGTGGCTTTGAGAAAACCTTGATCCCAATATTTAAGTGGCACTGAGGCTTGGGCTAAGAGAGACAAGCCAACTTCAACTATATGACGGTGCTTTTGTCTCGGCTCTACCATTTTGTTGATGGGTGTGAGGACATGACACTTGGTGTGAAATTCCCATTCGTTTGGAAGATGGAGTTTAGTCTCTCATACTCTCCACCCCAATCGGTTTGGATGCAAACAATTTTCTTCTTGAACTTTCTTTCTACAAAGTTTTGAAAGTTCTTAAAGATTTCAAAGACTTTAGGTTTATGCTTGAGAAGATAGACCCACGTGTTGCGGCTATAGTCATCTATGAAAGACACATAGTAGGTACGATTTCCTATAGAAACGAGGAGCGGACCCCACACATCTGAATTAATCAACTCAAGAGGAGCACAACTTTTATTCATTGAGCTAGAAAAAAGAAATTGGTGACTCTTGGCATTTAGGCAAGAATCACATACAGACTCATTATCATGACCAGACGAACAAGGTAAAGAATTGTTTTTGATGACTCTCTCGACAATAGGAAAGGACGCATGACCCAAACGATAGTGCCATCTCCAGGTAGATGGACGACTCACTAAGCAACTTTGCTTAAGACGTTGTGCTCCTGCCTCCCGTGCCTTCAAAGGATAAAGGCCAGTCTCACACTTGCCTCGATGCAGAACTTTCTTCGAGACCCGATCCTTTATAAGAAAATAGTTAGTATGGAACTCAACACAAGCATTATTATCAGAGGTGAGATGGTGGACAGGCATGAGGCTTTTATTTGCACTAGGAACATGAAGAATGTTTTGTAGATGAAGATTCTTGTGTGGGGTATGTAATGTTGTATGACCAATGTCACTAATTTTCATACCTGAGCCGTTGGCAGTGTGAACTTGGTAAGATCCTCGATACTTGTCGCGGATCGTCAGCTTCTCTAGCTCCGACATGATGTGGTCGATTGCGCCACTATCCGCGTAGTAGTTGGTGTCCACGCCGTAGTTGACAGCACCGACATTCTTGGTATAGGGCTGATATTCTTCTTCGAAACGGTGTCAGCACACATACGTTTCATGGCCCTTCTTCTTGCACACCTGGCAGGTCGGTTTGTCCGACGCCTGGCCACCATTCTTTGGTGGCATTGGGGGCTTGCCAGCGCCACGTCCTCCGAAGCTGCGGCCAAAGCCACTACGGCCACGGCCACGACCACCACCTCGTCCACGTGAAGCAGCGTTGATGGAGGAGTTCTAGCCACCGTTTTGGCCAGCATTGTAGTTGTCCTGAAGCATCTGAAGACGAGCCTCATAGGCCATGAGCTATGCATACAGATCTGCCAATGAGATGGGAGTTGTGCGCCCGGGATTTGCGGACACCGGATGTAATCAAAATCGGACCGACGAGGATGAAGGTCACGAGTACTCTTCTAGGACTAGCCTCCCTACCGCGGCGAGTTCATCGCCAAGGCTCTTGATCTTGGCGAAGTATGCGGTGGCGGTTTAACCGCCCTTCTTGCGGTGGCGAGCTGCATTGCAGATTTGTAACGCGCGGCGTGCACGAGATTGTGCCGGAACGAATCCATGAGCACACCCTAGACGCCCTCTGAAGTCTTCTTGCTAACCACTTGCCCGAGAACCTCCCTTGACAGAGAGTTGTTGAGATGGGCAAGCGATTCTTGGTCCTCTTTGATCCACTTCGTACTCGGGTTGATGATGGCGACCTTCTTGTCATTCTTGGTCGCCTCCGGGGTTTTGGCAAGGATAGGCTTGGTTCCATCTAGGTAGCCCTCATCTTTGCCTTTGCTCTAATCCCGGCATGATCCGGGCTTCCCATAGGAGGAAGTTGTCACGGTTTAGCTTCTCGGAGATCGGAGGGCCAAAGGGAGAGTGGTTTGGAATGGTTTGAGGAAGATGATGACGCCATGGCTAAATTTGTTTGTGGAAGAGTGGCTCTGAATACCATGAAAGAGTTGCAACAATCGTGGTTGCCTAGCCGGCTTATCATGCCTCCGTGTTACTTCGTATATATAGATGATACAAGACTTTGAGTACAAGTCAAGGCATTCGGTTGCTCTAACAAACTCTATCCATTATCAACCGAATCCCTAGATTTCATATCTACACGTCGCCAGGTCCTTGTCATGGCACATCGTGTTTGTTACATTGTTGTTACAAGATATATGTCACGCTACTTCTAACATCCCCTCTCAATCTATACCTATTTGTTTTATAAGGTTTAGATTGTGCCTAAACTCTTCAAACTTGTGTTGTGGCAACGCTTTGGTGAATCCATCTTCAAACTTGTGCTGTGGCAACGCTTTGGTGGATGTTCCTCCTCGAACTCAAACTTAAATCAATGTATCATTATGTCTTCAATTTTTTTTTAATTTTATTTCTTGTCTCATAATAGCATATGATTTGTGATGATATTAGACCAAATTCTTGTAGTAAAACAAAGCGAAATCTATAATCATGGTTAGCAAAATCTATTTTTAGTAAGGATAGTCCTTACAAATATGTGTCGGTGGTTCAAGTTGGGTTCGGCTAAATTTTGCAAACTGGGTCATTTGGCTAGTTTCTTTTCCCCAAATTGTTATGGGTCAAAATCTTCTTATGTAGTAACGTCCATGCAAAAAACCGACATTTGGGTTCTACTTGTGCTTTCTATATTGGTGTTAGCTTCAGCTTGCTGTAGTAACGTCCATGCAAAATCTCCATCGAATTGACTCTTCCTATCCCTCCTGCAGTTGATAGCTCATTAAGTTGTTCCCATAGTGCAACGAATTCATGTATCTTTTGGTTATTTTTAGGGGGAGCAAGTGTGTGACCCATCTATTTTCATGCAGAGTCTTGTGTACGGTCAAATTTTTTTTCCTCTTTGACTTAAGGAAGTGTTGGCGCCACACTTGTGTTTTGCCATTCATCCAAACGACGTCCAAAAAGCTGGCCGTGTTGCCGTCTCCAAGCGTGACCTCAGTTGAAGCTGTAAATAGATTCCGGTCAGGCAATCAGGCAAGTCACAAGGTAGGTCCAGTGCGTTCCACACTCTTTATGTTTCCACTAAAACCATGACCACCTCAACCACAATGCTCTAGTCTAGTGAATCTCTCAAGGTCCAGTATTCCCAGCCCACCCTTTCTCTTTCACAGGCATGATGTTTGCCAATTTACTAGGGAATGTCATCCATACACTTTGTCTGGGGTTTCTCCTCCCTAGAGAAAGCTTCTTCTCAAACGATCGATTTTTCATATGTGCCATTTTGTTCTGGAAAAAAAAACGTTCATATGGTAGATCGGTTGCGAGGATAGAGCAGTTTTTAATTACCAAGGTCCCTTCCATCCTGGTATCTTGCTCAGATTTTGTCTATCAATGGTTGGACTCAGTCCTTTGGAGCTTTCTAGTAAGTATGGAGAGGTAGTCCCAGGTATTTTCTTGGGAATTTGCAAAGCTAGCCCAGGAAATTTTGCAAGATCTGAGCTACTGCTGCCTCCGCGAGTTTTATTGGAAAGGTTTTTCATTTTTGAGCCGGGAATTTACTCGAGTTTTAACCTGTTTGTATGGGATTGAGATTTTCTTGTATAATCATTGTCCCACCCAAACTGGTCCAAAATCAATTAATCAGCATGGGGCATATAATAAACTTGTTCCATGGCGCGCATCATGCATGGATGCGTTTTCCCCGGCCGCGGGGGCTGAGCACTGTCGAGTACCAGTACTGTGCTGCCGCTGGGTTCCGATTATTGTCAATGACCACCACCCAATCGTGCCCTTTGTACGCTGACTCCACCCACCGCTTTGGCGAGGCAAAGCAGCTTCGCATTCGGTCCACGACTACGCCGTGCGCGTGTGTGTGAAAAGGGTTTGATAGTTCCTTTCCTTGATAAACATGCATGCATGGAAGACAGACGATTCTATCCAATTCTGAAGCATAGTACCTCAGTAATGTGCAATGACAGGTCAATTTGTACGTACGATGCAGAGCTAGCTTTTCCTCTGGTCTCCCTCCCTGCTCAAGGACTGTGGCGTTTTCCACTAACCCTGCAAACGTGGTGGTATGGCAGCACGAGAGAGACACGGTCAACCACGTACAGTAATCCAGGCTTATAGCGATTTTTATCTTCTGACTGAGATGCAGGCCGACGCCGACCGGCGACCGATCTTTGATCACACTGAAATACCTATTGACCGAAGTCAGCCAGGGAAACCATAGTCTGTTTTTTTAAATTTTTTTTTAATAATGCAAACCTGTTTCACACTGAAATACCTAGATCGTGGGTTCGTTTAATTTGAAACGTAGCCAGCGGGCTGCGCTGATCCGGTGACCGGCAGCAACCGGAGAGGATGAGCCGCTGCCCCACGAGTACGTCCACAGACCTTCTGCTGTGGATGAGTCACGAAAGCGTTCATGGGATCGACTATACGTACTGCTGCCTCGATCCCCTTTTTTGTCGCGAATCATGCATTCAAAAAATCGCGCCCTCACAAGTTGTCGTCGTCATCATTTGTTCAGAAGTGCATCATCCGCAGAACAAAGCATGGTGGAAGCCGGCTGTGATGGGGAGCAGAGCAGAGCACCGGTGGACTTGGGCACAGAGGTCATCAGCAGGCAGAGCACTCGCCCTAGCGACCAGACCAGATGCGTGGACGGATATTGCACAAAGCTTAAAAGGAGCCCTATCGACTCCTCGAGAGAATAAGACGGGATGAGGAGAGACACGTTTGGTCCTCCTCAGCAAAGCGCGAGCGATCTGTGTCTGGATATGTTGGTGAACTAGTGATCCCAAAAAACGCAACCGACCGTACCAGCATTATTTTCTACCACCATTATTGGCACGCTAGCTACGGGTCAAAAGGAACATCACCAATCTACCTGAAATGGCATGAATCCGGCCATGTCTGCCAGTCGATACGCTCTTCTCTCATCACTTGAAAAGACCGTGCTTGGAGTTGGATCCGCGCCCTCGACCTGACCTCGTTATTGTGTATAACAGTATGCACAGAGTCGCACTGACAAGTTACAACCAGAGCCAATGGGTGTGTTTAGCACCCCAAATTCCTCCCAAATTCCACTATGCAAAAAGAAGATTCCTCATCACATCCGTCGGCCGGCAATATATATGGATACGAAATATAGGTAAAAATTAAACTAATTATACAGTTTAGATGTACATTCTTGAGACGATTCTTTTGAGCCTAGTTACGCCATGGTAGGATAATATTTACCACTAACAAACGAAACGTCTACGAGTGTACGATGTGACATCCAAAATTTTGTACCAAATTTTGGGTGCTAAACACACCCAATGCCCGAAGGGGTTCGATTCAGACCACGATCAACACTCTCTTAAACACACACACACGCACGCACGCACACGCACGCACGCGCACACACACAATCCACAAAAGGACAACACCTGTGTTCATGTGAAATACCCAAAGATTTTGGCGAAAACATTTTTTTATACCTCCGTGTATATGTATGCATTATGCCACGATACTAAATAGTCGTTGTTACAGCTACATTTCATTCTATCCCCATCGTAGCTCAATGAATATACCAATAGGCTTCCAATCTTAGAAGCCAGGTTCCCGGAACGTGAGGAACGTGGTACGGGAACGTGGTACGTGGTACGACATTTTCAAAAACTATGGAACGAAGAGGGTATACATCTTTAGCTTGTACCAAATTCAAATGGAACGCGTACCTAATCTAGATGGAACGTGTTCCCGGAACGTTCCCAAAATGCAGTACCTGAGATGCTCTAAATGGCTCCGCTTAAGCCTATTGCCCTGTTCTCTCTTATCAGCAGATGGATAGATCTCAAGCTTAGTGTTTAAGACACTTGATGACAGTACGAGACGCTTCAACAGCTCATCGTTCCGTCCATATTTGGGACTCTATGTTCCTCGGATTGATCGTGATCCCGGGACGCGTTCCATCGTGATTGGGAACGACGTTCCACATTGTTCCCGTACCACGAATTGGAACGTCGTTCCCGGGACGGGGAACGTGGCCATGTTCCCGTTCCCTGGCTTCTAAGCTTCCAATCCTGCCTACGCCACTCAACACGGGTGTGCGTCGTGCCCGCGACAGGGGCTTCTCTCAATGGGAGCCAAATTCAGTAACTTTACTTTGTAACATCACATTATGACTTTCCGTTGATATAGAACTCTATGTTTGATGTTTTTTTTTTTGAAATAATCATGTGTGAAAAGATGAATATGAAAATATATTTACAGAAGGCATATTATTGATGTGTTTACAGGCGTACACATAGACCCCACATCTAAAATATTTCTAGGATGTCGTTTGGATTACGAGATTTTCATAGGAAATTCAAAGAAAAGGAAAACGTAGTAAAGGAAAGCGACAATGCCGTTTGGAACACAAGAAAACACCCTTATGGAATACTTTAGTCCCTTCACGTTTTCACATGAATGGAAATATCCACTCCATAGTTTTCTCATGGTCGCTGAAGCGTGAGGCAGCATGCTGCCCGTTAAAGTGCTAACACAGCTGGGGACAAATGACTAGCTTTGCTCGCATATGCAACCACACTACTTTGCCCACCGTCATACCTCTGTTTTTCATTCATGCGATCCAAGTATTCCCTAGAAGGTTAAAGTTCCCTTGATGAGACTACCAAAGTCGTATTTGATGGCCAATTCGGCCTGGACAAACTGATGTGCTTAATGAAGTGTGTGGGTGTGGGGGGCATGAGCCCTCCCCTCCCCTACCACCCCCTCTGCTCCTTCCTTCCTGCATCGCTAGATCCGTCCCAACATCCAAGTTAGCTCTCTCCATCCCCTATCTGCTCATCCAATTCCATAGTTTGCTCCAACACATCTTTTTTGTCATTGCCTGGACGGTGCTATGTTCCATTTTTCGTGAGTGAGGTTCAAAGACATGAAAGTGTTATTGAATAATGTTAAAAAAATCCAAAATTAAGACTCTACAATTTTTAAATGCTAACTGAAACTAAATTCTAATTTTTGTGTTGGCGCTTAAGCTTTGAAAGGACACCACATTAAAGAACATTTTTGTTATATACTAAAAATTTATGTTTATTTTTTTTTTAAAAAAACTCTTTTTTTTTATTAAGTCTTTTGTTGAGGCATCGCGTGCAGTAGGGATGAATCTCTAGCTTCCCAAGCCTATGCAAATTAGAGCAGTATACAGGAGTTCAATTCTAGGAAGAATTAAAGTAAGACGAGATCACTGAATAAATATCCAAATGCAACTTACCAATGTGACTAGACAACAGATCATATGTCCTATTGCAATACATGTGTATGTTTGATAGTTAAATAAAATCATGACAAATCAATGGTTTGTTTAGGGAATGAGCTCATGGTATCCTTTGAATTTATTTTTGGGTAAAACAGTTGAAGCAAACAACTTAGATATTGTTGATATCGATTAAGGCCACACACGCCAAGCGCCAAGGCCACGCACGGCACGACCCACGGCGGAGAGCGCCCAAATATATACAATAATAAACCGACCAGCAGGATGACCTAGATTCGACGCTCGTTGATTGTCCCAAGAGCTCACAAACATGTGTATGGTTATTTAAAACTATCAAAGGCTGTGTGCCTAAGGGCAGAGGCCGGGAATGTTTCAAGACATTGTATCACTTTGATGTAATTTTTTAAAATTAATAAAAATTCTCATTTCCAAAAAAAAGAGCTCACAAACACAATATATTTAAAAAATAAGAACTTAACAACAAAAAAAGAGATGCAAAAATAGAATAGTGTAGGTTGTGTTTAGTTCACTTGAAATTACCAAAATGTTTTCAACATTTCCCATCATATCGATTCTTTTGACACACGTCATAGAGTATTAAATGTAGGTAATAAAGTAGTCCTAATTGCACAGTTTAGTTGTACTAAATGAAAAAGTGATACAATGTTTTTCACAGTTTGTAAACACAGGCATACTTGCATAGTTCGAAGTAAAGAAAAGAAGTGCGATGAGTATAGTAGGACACGGAGCTCGTCACTGTTGAATGTTCATTAACTCGGCGTGTGACTCTGAACGAGCGAGTAAATGGGTACGTGCGCGGCGCGGATCGCATGATGCTCGATCGGGCCGGCTGCGGCAAGAATAATGAGGCCGCCCTGCCGCCACAGAATCGCCGGCGCAGGCCAGGGCTCGCACATGCAGCGCCGTTCACGTGCGCGACGCCGCACGGAGCCACCACGGCAGCGAGCAGCGCCTTCTGGTCCCCGTCCGCTTCCGCCGGTGCCGTTTCAAACCAGCGGGACGCCGAGAGCGTGCGGTGGGCGTGCCCGTGCGTGTCAGCGTGCGCGGCGA
This sequence comes from Hyparrhenia diplandra, assembly GCA_015847255.1. Classification (NCBI taxonomy): domain Eukaryota; kingdom Viridiplantae; phylum Streptophyta; class Magnoliopsida; order Poales; family Poaceae; genus Hyparrhenia; species Hyparrhenia diplandra. The sequence goes on from JADLZK010011075.1 coordinate 18,779, forward strand.
CCTACTCCTGTGCTTCGGATTCTCTTACACCCTGCCCCCGGCACTAATTTCTAGTAGCTGCTGCTGCCGCAATTGATGCCGCTCGGCGCACCTGCAGCCTGCCGCGGCAGCTCGTGCGTGCGGTTTCGAAATGCTTTGTCACGGCGCGCTCCGTTTGTGCGGATTATTGCCATTAATCTACCGTCCGTCTTTGTCCGTACTCGTTCACCTTGCAGGCTTGCAGTTTGCAATGTCATCTAGCAGAGGATCAAAGTCGAGCTGATCGGTGATACTGATTCGACCGATTCCGGCGCTCAGTTACCCCTCCATTCTACGTGCTTGTACCACGCATCGTCATCACCCGCACGAGACGAAACGATCGACGCTGCTTGCAGTTGCATTCGGGCAGGGGCATGAATGGTCACCCTGCACGGGCGATTCAGGGCAAACACGAGCAGCCATCAATTCTCAACAGAACAGCATGGGGATCGACTAGGGAAATCGGGGCCTATATTGACGCTTCATCAGTTGCTCTGCAGTAGTAGTAGTACTGGGCACTAGCTATAGCGAGCACCATCGTGCGTACGTGCTGACACGCGCATTAACCGGCGCAGTTAATTCGGATCCAAACTTAATCTATCTACTGTAACCACGGAAGGTTAATGGCTACTACAGTTAACTGTCGGTATAAATTATTGGTACTACGTGGTACACTCCTGTCCTGTTGCAGTAGAAATTGATCACAATCTCATGAAGAAATTACCTGGATCACATGACTAGTAATAACATTTAAGCTGCTGCTAAGTAGATAGATACAAACACACGAGATTTGTCTCAGAGATTACACAAGAACCAAGTCGCAGCAAACAGAGATTAACTGGACGGACGTTGAAGAAAACACACTCGACACCTAGACAAACTGCGCCAATTTAACTGTGTGGTGGTGGCAGCAGCAGCGCACTCCAGGCCGGCCGGCAGGCACCTAGCTAGGCACGCAGCAGGCTCGGCAGGCACCACACATGGCACGATCGACATCGACACGGCAAACTATACTAGCTAGCTACTGATCACTAGACGGACGTCGCGCGCTGGCACAGAAGCCAGGCGCCGGAGACCGTACCGACGACGCCGTACGTGCGTTCAGATGTCGACGGCGATGTCAGCCGCCGCGGCCGCCGGAGCGGCGGTGGTGGCCGCAGTGGGGGCGTCGGCGGCGGAGGGTGCGGCCGCGGCGCCGGCGCCAGCGAGGCCGAGGAGCATGTGACGGAGTCCGCGCGCGTACTCGAGGAGGCGGTCGACGGCGGGGATGGTCTCGCGGACCTCGTCCAGGGCCTCGAAGTCGCGGAGCCAGGCGTGGAAGCGCGGGAAGGCGTCGGCGTCCACGAGGCGGAGCCCGGTGACGTCCTCGAACACGGCGAGCCAGTAGGAGCCGCAGCCCAGGACGACGTCCAGGAGTCCCACCTCGTCGCCGCCGAAGAAGCGCCGGCCCTTGAACGCGCCGTCGCGGGCTCGGCCTCCAGCAGCGCCAGGTTCTCGTGCACCTGACGCACCGCCGCCTCCTGGTCCTCACCCGTCGACGCGAACACCGCGCCCACCGCCGGACCGAGCTGCAATGCAACCACCATTTTCAGCGAAACGAACCGCGCGTACGTACGTGTCAGATCAGGCATCTTTTCAGACACTGGAACACGTGTGTGTGTGCATCCCAAGGCCGGCAAGGAGAACCGGCGACGGCGTACGTACGTACCTTGTCGTCGGCGAAGTGGCACCAGAAGCGCGCGAGAGCGCGGTCGAAGGCGTCGGCGGGGAGGAGCGGGCGGGTCTCCGGCCATGCGTCGTCGAGGTACTGCAGGATGATGACGGACTCCGGGAGCGCGCGGTCGCCGTGGACGAGGACGGGCACCTTCTTGTGCACGGGGTTGTGGCGGAGCAGCTCGTCGCTCTTGTTCCCGAGGTCCTCCTCCAGGTACTCGAACTCCAGGCCCTTGAGCCGCAGCGCCAGCTGCACGCGGTGCGTGTACGAGCTCGCCCACGACCCGAACAGCTTCAGCGGCGCCGCCGCCGGGATGGCATTCGCGGACGTCGTCTTCTCCATGGCTTGGTTGGCTCCCAACACACACTCAGGATGCTATTGCTAGCTCTCTTTCCTCTTGGAGTAGAGCTAATGGTGGTGGTGGTGGTGTCCTGTCCTGACTTCGTTGCGAGCTCCTCGGCGGGGAGTGGCGGGTTTATATAGAGCGGGAAGGAGACACGGTGAGGCCTGGCCCACATGGAAGTGGGGCTCACGAGTGGGCCCGTTGTGCGGTGTTGGGCCATGGGAACGCGCGTCCGTCCGGAATGGGCCGGCCGGGCAGGCTTCAGGGCTCAGGCACGGCACACCGGCTGTGGCCGTGGACTTTGTTTCTGTTCATTCACTGGGAAGTGTGAAACTGTGAAATTGGTTACTGCAGCTTAGGCCTCGTTTAGTTGGCTAAAGTTTCTACCTCTTTTTTCACTCTCTCCATCACATCACATTAAATACACCAAAAGATATATGTTTGGAGTATAAAATGTAGGTAAAAAAAATAACTAATTATACAGTTTAGATGTACATTACGAGACGATTCTTTTGAGCCTAGTTACGCCGTGGTAGGATAATATTTACCACAAACAAACGAAAGTGCTAAAGGAGCTCCAGAAGTTACTTTTGCTAAAATTCCTAACATCTAAACGAGGCCTTATTACTTTACCGGAAGAAGAGGTGTTCCTAAAATGGTTCTCACCGGAGGAGTTGAAAGTCTTGGCCGACCGGCAGGGCAGGCCGGACGATGGCAGCCTTTTCATCGCAGCTCTGGCGGATTTGCGTCTGCATTACCGAGCATTAGGAGTACTAATTCTGTATTCTCTATTCTAAAGACGCACTGTGATCGAGGAAAGGTCTCGAGAGTTTTGACTTGTTCCCCAATGCTTTGGCTTGCAGAACAATCAAGGCCAAGCTGTAGGCTGTAGCAGTAGTTTCTGCTGACGACCTGAGATCGAGGACTAGGGTTTCACTTTCACTGTGCCGGGGAAAGTTAAATTTGCTCCCAGAGCATATGCTCCCACCGTGTGAAACACGATACGCGTGTGATCCGTGTTAGCACGGTTCTCAATGCGTAACGCTTTTTGAAGTGTGCGGCACGGATCACAATGCAGTATGTGGCGTATCCTGTGGCTCACAGAGTGGGACTCCTAGGTGTCCACTGTGCCGTGGTAGACCGGAGGGCATGAAGAAGTACTGAAACAAACGCCAAACCCTAGCTAGCTAGCTGTACACTATGGTAGTGAGAAATCTTGGTCAAAGAAAGTGCTTCAAGCCTTGATCCATGTGCTTAGAGTCTTGACTAACCTGCATATGTTCACGACCAAACCCGGCCGGCGCATCAAGGAATCTTGCGGTGTGCGTTTGACCGAACAACACTTGCATGTGCATGGCTGCATCTGCATGCAAGCCCAAAATATGGCCGGCCAAATATACTTGTAGCTCGGATCATGCTGTTAGACTAGTGCTACTACAGTTTTTATATCGTTTTAACAAGGGGAAAAAGAGCCTGTGTCACTTTTGTTCTCTCTTTTCTGCGATGGCGACGCAGCGAGGCAGCGGCTCGTTGTCACTGAACGCTCATCGATCGATCGATCTATTCCACCACACTGTTGGTGCACAGCCACGCGACGCGAGAGCGTTCGTTCCCGTACGCGGACAGACACGGCACGAGAGCTAGCGGAAATGCATGCGGCCGGCCGTGCCTGTGCCTTGGAGAGACTGGGCATACGCTGTTGGATCGGGCGTTGAATAGTCGGACGGGCAAGACAAGAAAGGAGGCGACCGACCGCCGGATGGAGGAAAGCAACAGTGGCTACGGCCGGCCGGATAGACGGCTCGACCAAAAGCACACACGGCTCCGCCCCACTGTTCCCATCAGTAACCAGTTGGTGCACTGCATGCAAATGCGATGCTAGCCCTAGGAACAATGTGCTGAATGTCAGCAGGTGATCCGCACCGTCAGCCAAACCTCCTCGGCAGTCGTCTACCTACTCTTTCACTACAGAATCGTCGTCGTTGTCTGAAAAAAACACTAAACTAATCTCATCTCAGTTCTCAGTCAGCAATTCATTCCTGTCAGATAAGCTCACCTGTTCCTATCAAAAAGCTCACCCGTTCAGGCTTCTGTAGGGCTCGACTCAACCTTGTGCCGCTTCCTGAACCGAGGGAGGACGGCGCGAGGGCGCGCAGGGGAGAGCGGGTACGCATGCAGCGGGCGCGCGTGCGACACGGCTCCAGCACGCCGACGGCTATGGTTAGGGTTTCGGTCGGTCGCCGCCGTCGGAGGTGAAGGTGAGAGACAGAGTAACGGAGAGAAACAAGAAAGAATGGGTGGAAGAAGAGCTGGGCACCGGGCTTGCATGGGGGCATAGATGACCATACGAAAGAGTGTACAGTATATGCATCCCTCGTCGACCCGGTTGGAGTGGACAAAAGATTTTGCTGCTTCACTATACGTTGCTGACTCGCTGTTCATCCAAATACCGCCAAGCAGAGATAGATATGATGTTGCAGGTACTATTCGTTTGTCCCTCGGTGTCATTGTTCATCTCTCCTCCCTTAAACAACTACAGGAACTAGACAGCTAGTGAAGCCACTTGGAAGTAGGCTTCACCCGCTCATAAGCTAGTTGCTATTTCCTACAATGCCAAAAAGATGGAGAAACCAAAACCAGCAAAGCAAAAAAAAACTATGACAAAGAGGCTCTAATAAAACTCATGCCTTCATGAAAAGTAAAAAGTCAAACTGTTGATATTATTTTGAGCAAATTGTGTATCTACCCTTGTTTTGACCTTCAACTACACGGTTGCCCCTCCTTTCTACAGTTTCAGAATTGCCCTCGTTCTGTCAAATGCAGCGCTCGGTTTGCCCCTGCTCCTTGATGGACATGCTGCGGGCAAACACTCATACTCTACTAGTGTCTGGCGCGCGCCCATGCGCGCGTGGATTGGCCCAGGTGATATTTGGATAACCTGTGGCAGATTGTAGGTGTAAAAGGCCATCATATAGAGGCAGGCTGTGCCATAGTTGATAGAGTACCAGGTGTTTGGACCGAAATTAAAACTTGTTGAAATTACATGCCTATATATTACAGATGGAACTGAAATTGCAGATTGTAGCTAGAAGAGCTTGGCTTACATAAGTACAGACATGATATTAGCTGTTCATTACATGCAGGTAGCTGACAACAGAGACAAGCGACGATGGTACTAAGTAGGCAATGCAGGGTGCATAAGCTTCAGAGGAAGTGCAGGTGGATGTAGGTAGCTCCAACGGCCGGTTCAGGTGGACCCAGTGCTGTAGTCAGGCCTGTAAATTGGTAAAGAAGTTAGTCGGTGCTGACATAGTTATAGGTCATAGTATGGATGTTGTATAGAGTTGTCCACTTAACTGTAATCACGGCGCCCGGTGGTTGCCCTCGAATCCCAGTACTACTACGTGTCGGAGTTTCTTTGCCTCCCTAGCAATGTGTTCCCAAGCTCGATTAGCCATATTAGTTTTTTTTTATCAAACGACCATATCGGTTTTTTGGGGAAAAAAAAAAATGCGGTGGCGAGGCAGGTCTATGAACCTTGGAGCAATCGTGTAATAGGCCATGCATGGAAAAGGATGGTGTAGCAACTAGCAAGGCATTAGGAAAGGGTGCGGAACTCTGTACACACACATTCCATTCGGATTCTTGGAACGCTACATGGAATGGGCACAGGCAATCATACCGACTATAGAAACCGCACGCAACATCATCACAAGTCACAACATTGAAAGAGCAGCAAGGAATTCAATAGGAAAGAGGACATAATAGCATGAAAGCTGGTTCCTTAGCTGCAATGAATGGTGTGCAGGGAATGAAATGTAGCCTACAACAGTTAAACCATGAACCTTAGAAGGCCACAGCCCTGCGAGTGTTCTTACACCATCAAGAATCTTACCGAGGTGCAAGTCAGCGTAGCAGCGGTGGCTGTTTCAGAAAGCCAGTGTTCTAGCAGGTATACAGCTAGGCACACATGCACGAGGCCAGGTTGAGGGCCATCCGAAGCCATGATGCGTTAGTTTCCGATGCAGAGGATACCACGCCACCCAAAAACAGGCAGAAGTCTTCTCTGGACGGCACATGTTAGGGAGCCAGTCCAACCAAAAGTTTGGGTCCGGTCAGCGGTGCCTGTACATGAACATCAATTATATTGTAACCATGAAATTAGGACTGGCCTGGTGAACTGAAATGTGCTCTTGTCATTGGATCTGGTATGTATTCTTTTGAATTGAAACAAGAATTTATTGAGGACAATGGCAAAAAAAGTGAAAGGGCACACTCTAGCTTTTAAGCTCGCTATATAATGAAGGCGGTACACCACGGGTGGTTCCTAATTTTCGTTGTTGTGTACATAATTCAGCAAGTACCATAAGCAGGGTTAACCAATTATTTTGAATCAATTAAAGTATAGCAGATGACTTCTGTTTCCTGATTTCCTTGTTCGAATCTGAATCAATAAGCATAATAAACTTGCGGTTCAAGAGGTTGTATGCCAATGGTGTGTAATTGGTAGTGTCAGATATAGTGAAGATTTTCAAATAATATCGATGGTTTCAGGCAACAGATGAAACATAAATGCAAAGGCGATAGATAAACAAAAATCTACGGAGGTAAGCGCTCTACCTTATCTAGGTGTCGGCCGCTTTCGGAGAATGCTCGGAGAGTGGCGTTCACCATCGAGCCTTCATCCTCGACATGCGCTTGATCTTTGGAAAGAGGAAAGAGAGAAGACGCCAAGGATTAGCACATCATTGTTGGAGTGATAAATATATACTGGTGTATTTGTTGATCTGCTTAAAGATCTGCCTGAAACAGGTAAAGTATGATCATGTGACTGTAAGTATACCTGGATCCTGGAGTGTGCGCAGCAACATCTGTGGTTTCAGCATCATTTGGCATGATAAGCTTACGGCGAGAGGGAGGAGTCTTCCCGCCCTTGGATCGACCACTGCACATAAGCAGCAGTTAGTTACAGATGAAAGGTTAGGCTCAATGAGTTGCAGGCATAGTAGATATAGTACCCTCTTCTACGTTTGTTTGATCCTGGTGTTTCAAGAGAATCAACATTTGGTGGTGGAGCCTGCAACAAATAAGAGTTATGAGATTCCAGATGTAGAGCATGAAAGAGTCATTATAGGCGGGAGAGGCATGAGAAAGAAACCTTAGAAAGGTCTGGTGTGCAGGGTGAATTCCACCATGTATGGAGCATCAACAGCCCTGTAAGATGACTTTGCGTTGGAGACCCTGAACCTGCCAAGGACGTAGATACCACCTTCCTCTATCTGTGGGCTTTTGACTTCAACCTCAGGTTCAGGAATCTCAGCATAGAGGCTGTTCCCCTATAGCAAACAAATGAATAATCATCAGTATATAGTTAACCAGCAAGTTTAATGGAGCATGCAGCAATGGCTGGGAGTTCAGGATTAGAAATCACATCCCAGTGGACTATGCATTGAAATAATTAGAAAGGAATGAAGACATACATGCTCATCAACAAGGACAAGGTCAACATGTTGTATCGGTCCGTCATCACTCCCTCCGCGGTATTCCCACTTGCGGCAGACACGGACGCAAATCACAAAGACGCCGATCACCGGGCGTAGCGAGGAAGCACCGAAAAAGCCATCGTTCTAGCTAGCTGCATGTAATGACGCCGTCAATAAACTATATTGATAAGCGATGGCGAAGCTTAGTGAACAATGGTTAGGAACAGCCTGTAGACCTGGGACAACGCTGTTATTCATTAGAGTATGTAAAGATCCATGGTAGAAAGAACTCAGCGGCAGAGCACACACAAACAGGGAAAATAGATAGGAAAAAGAAAGGGCTCAACATCACTATGGATGCAAAGTAGGTGAATTATTTACAGAGATCGCAACATACAATCGTATACGAGAATCGTTTGTATAGGAATTCAAAAGCCTCGGATCAGACTGAAATCGTAACTCTTCATACAACACTCAGTCTTTAAATAGGATCTGTCCCGTCCCACAGACCATTCATTTTTAATAGAGTCACTTTGTACGTCCACACAAGGTAAAGCAATCAACACAAGGGGAACTCTAAAGAACAAGATTTAGCCACCTCTTTCATAAGGCATCCAGCCTGTAGCACAAGGTCCTCATGTTCTTGTGCTAATTTATTGAATTAGGGAAAGGAGATACTTTACTGTTGCAATTACTTTGCATTCTTCAGCCAGGCAATCGCGATAGTAGGCTATGGCGGTGGCTAAACGTTCGAGGCTCATTTATTTCATTGTTGCATTTCCAGCACATTGAGGGGTGTTTGGATTGCGGGTGACTAAAATTAGTCGCCTTGACTAAATTAGTCAGTAAACGTTGGTGCACGGGCTTTTGTATTTTTTAGTCACACTTTTTACTCACCCCTGTTTGGGGTTTTGGTGCACAATCAAAATAGTGTCCGAGCCATTACCCGACACTCCCAAACTCCTCAGCTCAAACCTAAATTTGCGACCATTCAATTCAAGCACAAATATTCCAATCAAAACTTGAAAGCTTATCCGAACCTTATGTAGGGTGGCAACATATTTGCAATCACCTTAATCAGGCCCAACTACCAACAATCCAACATCTATAGGTAGCAAGTTACTAATCTACTGCTATGGATTTAGCGGAAGATAAAAAACCTATGTACTCGGAAATACAGGGCAAAGGCGAGAACACATCTCGGACATTACATCCATATATGCGAGAGGCTAGAGGGAGAGGAATTGAGGAAGGCGGTCGGTAACGCCCAACTTCTTCATGTACCTAGTTTTACGTCTTTCGAGAATCACAACAACCTTTGGCGAGGGGCATGAGCAAGTTCATCCCTCGGTAGCACATCACCAATCAAAAGAAATGCTTACGGTGTGGCGGCAAGTTAATCACTAACGATTGAATGCTCCCGATCTCTTTTCGCAAAAATAAAATAAAATAAAATAAAATAAAAAATGCTCCGGATCAAATATAAATTCGCCAAGAGGTAACTTGAAACCATATAGATGGAGTGATGGTACTGTCCAACTAATTCCCCCTCCCCTCTTCTTCCAAACCGAGTAACGCTAGTCTGAGAAAGAATACTAAAAGTTTCGGCATCCAGGCCAAAAGTAGTTTTCTCGGAAGCTCTGAGTATCATGGCAATTTGCTACAACATCAGCGATCAAGGATTTAGTGTAAAATGAAATCTATGGATGAAACAAAACCAGTCTAGAATTAATGAGAACTTCGATGTTTCAAATGCACACCCTACTCGTCCTTAGCCAAAAGCGGTCGGTACCGGACTCAAAGCGTGTTATATTTCAAATGCATTTTTGTTTTCTATGGCTTCACTTTCGGCGTCTTTGTAGGTACTTGGCGAGCATAGCGGAAGCCGTTTTTATGGGCCTGTGGTTCACAAAGCTCCAGCATGATTCTTTGAATGATCCAAATTCATTAACCACCTACAGGTATGCATTTCAAAAGTTTTAACATATGGAATGCTGAATTTATGAAACATATGGTACTACCGTTCTACATCTACATATAAGATGTTTGATCAAACCACTTTGTGAACTTCAAATCATGTATAGAAGAAGCCCATGTATCACATTATCCAGATTCTCGGAGGGTACATGATGTGGCCCATGTATGAAACGAGGTCTCTGCCTCTTGGGATTTGTTTGCTTATTATTATGGATGAGAAAATGGCTGTTTTAGTCTTTGTGCTAGCCGACTTATCGCTGTGTTGCAAAAGCTTAAAAAAGTAAGCTACGTGTGATCTCACAATTATCTTTTATATGCATTGAACAAATGCTCAAAATTTCTAATGTGGCCAAATTTCTGAAACTATTTCCACTTTTATTGTTAAATGCCAAATAGGTAAAAAAGCAAAATATTAGCATTGGGCCTTATCACAAGAGCGATAAGAAGAATAACACATTGTGTCCTCGTCCATCAGAGATAAACTCAACAAAAAGATTCGATGCAAATGCAAATAAGCGAGTAAAAGAATACAAGACTCTTTGTACCTTACGCATTTGCTTGGCATTTGTTACAACTTCTTGCGAATCTTTGGCTCGACGAAGCATGATTCCATTTGATCTCAATAAGTTTATCTTCTTTTCCGTTAATTCAGATACCAATGCAAAGTTGAAGCCATAAAAAATCTCCCTGGTACAAAGATTGAATCTATCAGTGAACATCGTAACATCCTCTTCTATGAACAGAGTTTCAGTTTTGAGGCGACACACCTGAATTGCTCCCTCTTGCTCAAGATACAAGGCCAGGTGAGTTCACCTAAGGCTTGCGAAAGTGTGAGCATCTCGAATAGCATTGGGTCATCATGAACGGGAACTCCCCATTCTTCATCACGGAATGCGACATAGAGGGGCTCTGAAGAAATGGAGGTTACCATACCATACCACCAAAAAACATGATATTAGTTGATAACAGCGATTCTATACTTTCACAAACTGAGAAGTCAAGCACAAAATCAAGCACAAAACCAGTGCTGAACCCTAACCCTAACCCTAACCTAACCCTAACCTAGGGAAAATCGTGAGGGTTACCTGCGAGAAGCAGTACGGGAAGGAGCCATGGAGACGAGAGAGAGAGGGCGGGGAGGCGGGCGGCACCGCCCGCCAGCGCTGCCCCCATCTATCGGCCCGCCCGGCGCCCGATCTTTGCTGCCGCCGTCGCCACGCCGGCGCCGGCGCCGCCAGCGGAGGGAGGAAGCGGCACCGGGAGCGGAGCGGAGGAGGGGGGGGGCGGGAGCGCGGAGCGCCGCGCGGGCCGCGGCCTCGGCGACGTCGCCGCACCGGGAGAGCTTCGTTTCGACGAGCGAGGAGAGAACGAGAGGTTTTTTTTTTTTTTTTTTTTTTTTTTTTTACCGTGAGGGAGCGTATATACCGGGCCGCTCTGGTAGGGCGAGAGACATCCAACCGTCGAAGCCGAGATCGAACGATCAAAAATAATTTTGCTACCGTGGACGCCTTTGGGGCGGCGATTTACTCCACACACAATATTACCTTTAAATTTCCATTTCCTTGTTCTTATTCGTAGCATAGCTGTCGGCCGATGAGGTGCCCGGCGCGGGCGCGCTGGATGAGGTGGGCAAGCAAAGACGATGACCGGCGTAAGGGCAAGCGGGCGCGGCCGGAGGCGGTAGACGAGCTTTAGCCGGCCGGCAATGGCGGGCGAGATAGGCCGGCCGGCCGACGCGAGGGCCTACGCGGTCAGCGGTGAGTTGCCGGCGAGCACGGACAACGAGTTTCTCGGGCGGCGATCGGCGGCGAGGATCCAACGTGGGGTGGCCTCGCGACGGGTGCGGTGTGATGAGGACATCCTCCACTATTACCCGTTGGCAAAGACGCAACACTAAATGGGCGGGTGGCCGGTTGTAGTCGGGCGGCGACCGTGTGAGCCTCGATAATCCCACCTCGCTAAACTTGGGAGGAGGAAGCCACCTTAAAAGGGAGAGCCACCCTTCCCCTATCGGACTAGTCTTTTGGGGGCGATTGGGCCTTTCCCCGAGTGGGTGTGCATAAGAACTGTTGGAGTCCGGACAACCTTAAGTTATTGGGCTTCGGCCAACCCCACGCTGGGCCGGATGCATCACGGTGGGCGACAAGCTCAACCAGGTGGCCAAAATCTTTCCAATGATGGTGGAATTGCTTCGCCACGTAATTGCAGAGGCGTTCGTTACAAGATGCTTTTATTGAGATTAGAACTGATTATGAGCTATTAGCATGGTTTGAAAATTACCAAGAAAACGGAATAATTAACATTATCCCAGATCTGCAGTTGTCCCAGATCTGCAGTTGAGCTATTAGCATGGTTTGAAAATTACCAAGAAAACGGAATAACCTGTTCTGGTCAACAGGGGCAATTCAGACTCAAAGAATGGAAGGAAGATATGCAAACTCAGAAAATACACACCGTTAGTTCTGGTCAACAGGGGCAATTCAGACTCAAAGAATGGAAGGAAGATATGCAAACTCAGAAAAAGAGGCAAGCATACAGTTGGATGTCAAAATGGGGGCAGAAATACAATTGGCTCTATTATTTTTAACTAGTTAAGTTTAAATTGTTTAACTTAATAAAAATGTTGGCGGTGCACTATGCAGTGAGCACTCTACTCATATTAGTATAAGAAATTGAACTCCACTCAACTAAGACTTCAGTTTTAGAATGGGGCAGAAATACAATTGGCTCTATTATTTTTTAACTAGTTAAGTTTAAATTGTTTAACTTAATAAAAATGTTGGCGGTGCACTATGCAGTGAGCACTCTACTCATATTAGTATAAGAAATTGAACTCCACTCAACTAAGACTTCAGTTTCAGGCGAAACTGTTATATTTAAAGGAGTAATTAAGCTATTTGATTCATACGCAACAACTCAAACAAAACATTATTGCTTGCATCATCGTGGTATAAGATTGTTCGAATTAAAAGGAAATCCATCACACTTTTCGTTTGTATTTGATAACTATAATGAATTAGTTAGACCAAAATATTTGTGTTGCATTTTACAACCAAAATATGCAAAAAAAAAAAAATCCCTACATTTAATGTTTCATACATTAGGTAAAAGATTTTATGTGTACTATTACATTTTTTTTTTTTTTGGTTCACTTAACAAGGCCTAGAGCTAATGGTGGTGGTGGTGTCCTGTACTCGGCTTTGTTGCGGCTTTGTTGCGTGGCTGGTTTGTAGCTCCTTGGAGTGGCGGGTTTATATATAGGAAAGTGGGATTTCCTCCCCAACTATCACGAAAGTTCAATTTTTCCTCCCTCAACTCCAAAACCGGACAAATCACCTCCCTCTTTTTTTCAAACCATGCAAATTACCTCCCCTCGAGCGGTTTTGAAGGCGGATTTGCTACAGTAACCGCGGTTTTGCTACAATGTCAGCGGGTTGCTACAGTGATGGTGACTTTTCCTTTTCTTTTTATAAAATTCCGGTTGAATCTTTAAAAAATCATAGTAAATCACGAAAAAATCATAAAATAAAAAATCCAATTTTGTTGGACTCCACATGATTAGACCTACACATTGAATATATAATATGATATGCTTTAGTACAAAGTTTTTTGCTACGAAGGTTTTGTCTTTTTCTTTTATATTTATTTGGCTGAATCTTTAAAAAATTATAGTAAATCACAGAAAAATCATAAAATAGAAAATCTAATTTTGTTAGACTCCACATGTGCATGTCTACACAGTGAATATGTAATATGGTATGCTTTAGTACAAAATTTTGGTTGTAGCTTTTAGATCTATGCTTTTTTGTAATTAATTGAAATAATTCGTAGCTGCAACTTCATAATTATTTTGTTGGACTAAAGCATACCATATTATATATTCAATGTGTAGATCTACTCATGTGGAGTCTAACAAAAATGGATTTTCTATTTTATGATTTTTCTATGATTTACTATGATTTTTCACAGATTCAACCGATTTTTTTTTGAAAAAAGAAAAGACAAAGTCACTGTCACTGTAGCAATCCGCTGACACTGTAGCAAAGCCCGCGGTTACTGTAGCAAATCCGCCATCAAAACCGCTCGAGGGAGGTATTTTGCATGGTTTGAAAAGTTGAGGGAGGTGATTTGTCCGGTTTTTGGAGTTGAGGAGGAAAAGTGAACTTTCGTGATAGTTGGGAGGAATCCGGACTTTTTCGTTATATATAGTAGCGGGAGAGGCAGACACGGTGTGGGGCCTGTTGTGCTGTGTTGGCCCATGGGAACGTGTGCGTCCGTCCATCCGTCCGGAATGGGGCCGGCCGGGCCGGGCAGGCTTCAGGGCACCGGCACACCGGACTTTATTTCTATTCATTCACTAGGAAGTGTGAAACTGTGAAATTGGCTTCCAGGGCACGAGTTGAAAGTCTTGGCCAACCGGCAGGCAAGACGATGCCTTTTCGTCGCAGCTCTGGCGGATTTGCGTCTGCATTACCGAGCACTAGCAGTAGGAGTATTACTATCGTACTAAAGACGCAGTGATCGAGGAAAGGTCACTCGAGAGTTTTGACTTGTTCCCCAACGCTTTGGCTTGCACAACGATCAGGCGAAGCTGTACTAGAGGTTTCACTTTCACTGTGCCGTAGTAAAACGGAGGCCGGGCGCTGCATGCGCTCGGCATGAAGAAGTGGCGGTGGGACGGCGAATGACTGAAACAAACGCCAAACCCTAGCTAGCTAGCTATACTGATGAGAAATCTTGGTCAAAGAAAGTGCTTCAAGTCTCGATCCATGTGCTTAGAGTCTTGACTAAACCTGCGTCTTCACGACCAAACCCGGCCGGCGCATGAAGGAGAATCTTGCCGTGTGCGTTTGACCGAAGAACATTTTGCATGTGCATGGCTGCATATGCATGCAAGCTAAAAATAAGGCCGGCCAGACGGCCGGCCAAATGTATTTATAGCGCTGGGATCACGATGTTAAACTAGTGCTACGACTACAGTTTATGTACTCATATATCGTATTAACAGGGAGAAAAGGAGATCCCGTGTCACTTTTGTTCTCTTTCTGCGACTGCGATGGAGACGTCTCGTTGTCACTGGACGCTGATCGACGGCACACGCTGTTGATCGGGCGTTGAATAGTCGGACGGGCAAGAGAAGAAAAAAAGAGGCGACCGGCGGATGGAGGAAAGCAACAGTGGCTACGGCCGGCCGGATAGACGGCTCGACCAAAAGCACACGGCTCCGCCCAACTGTTCCCATCACTTGCTGCACTGCATGCAAATGCGATGCGATGCTGCGTCCCTGTGTTTTACTGTCACACACAAGTGGTGGTACTGGTACGGGCAGCGGAGCTATAGCGTGCTTTGCCGCGCCTTTCCTCGGGTGGGTGGCACGGCACCAGCACCGGAACCAGAGCACCGGAACCAGAGCAAGCACCGGCACCGGCACCGGCACGGCCTATCCCGTGCACCTCCACGTACGCTTCCCGGCCGGCCGGCCACGGACGTTACAATTTACACTGCCATAGTATACGCGGCCGGCGGGCGGGCGGCAGTTGAGGTGAAAGCTCATTGGGCTAGGCAAGTAGGAGTGGGCACCTTGCCGGTTCGATCTTCTCCGGAATTTGCTTTCTGAGACGTCCATGTCCGCGCTGCAGTGCTCTTTATCACTTGGGGCAAGCAAACGTACTCCTACATGGAAAGAAGATTCAGGCCAGGAATCAGGATCCAAAGTCCAAGGGTGTGTTTAGCACCCCAAATTCCTCCCAAATTTTACTATGCAAAAAGAAGATTCCCCATCACATCCGTCGGCCGGCAACATGTATGGAGTACGAAATATAGGTAAAAAATTAAAATAATTGCACAGTTTAGATGTACATTGCGAGACGATTCTTTTGAGCCTAGTTACGCCATGGTAGGATAATATTTACCACTAACAAACGAAACGTGCTACAGTGTACGATCCATCCAAAATTTTGCACCAAATTTTGGGTGCTAAACACACCCCAAGCTGGCGGCACGGAGCACGTCACTCATGTGGAGTAGCACTAGTCGGTCATGTACCCAGCTATATATGCATGCCCTCTACACTCATGTGGAGTAGCACTAGTCGTAGTCATGTACTACCCAGCTAGCTATCTGATTCTGCATGCCCTCGTCGGTCGACCCGGTTGGATCGAGTGGACAAAAGATTTTGCTGCCTCACTGTAGGGGTAAGGGCTAACCATGTTGTAGAATTGTAGAGGCATGGACTTTGTTGACTCGCTGTTCATCCAAATGCCACCAAGCAGAAGAGATGTTGCGGGTACTATTCGTGCGTGTGTGTCCCCCAGTGTCATTGTTCATAGAGCTCTCCTCCCTAAACAACCACAGAAACTAGACAGCTACGGAGTAGTGAACAACTACAGAAACTAGACAGCTAGTGAAGAAGCCACTTGGAAGTGGCATCACCAGCTCATAAGCTAGTTGCCTATTTCCTACAATGCCAAAAAGATAAAGAAGCCAAATCCAGCAAAAAAAAACAAGAAAATAACGGTATGCCAAGGAGGCTATAATAAAACTCACTACCGGACAGAGCGTCATTGCCGAGCGCTGCAGCCTCTGCCGAAGCGCCAAAACGCGAGCGCTCGGCAAAGTGGACATTTGGCAAAGGCCGGCAGAATCCCGCTCGTCAAATTCCGGCTCGGCAAAGGAGAGCCTTTGCGGCGCCTACGCAGCGACAGCGAAAACGCTTCGGTGAAGGCCATCTTTTACCAAGCGCCGGCTCTCGGAAAAGGTTTGCGCTTCGGTGAAGGGGGACGGAGTGAGACGGTCGCCGCTGCCGTAAACTTTGTCGGCGGTCGTCCGTTTGCCGCTTCGGCAAAAAACCTACACTTTGCGGCGGCGGCGGGGGCACGCCTTCGGCAAAGGCGTGGTTTGCCGAAGCGCCCTCCCGCCGCTTAAATAAATATTTTTTTTGGATTTTGGAGTTCATATTTTTCCTGTAGCTTTGTTAGGGCACTATTCAACTCATATTGAAATTTTAGATTTTTTCGTACTATTTTCTATATTTATAGCGTTTATGTCTATTTTTTTGAATTTTTTTTTCGAAAAAGCAAATTTGAACTACAAGTCATTAGAATAATTGGAAAATGTGAATGGAATTTTTTTATAAAACTAGTTGAACTTAAGATTGTTTGACTTTTCGGAAAAGCATGGTTCTTTTTCTATTGGGGGTGGGGGGGTGGGTGCGGTGAGGGGAGTGCTTAGTGCATACTCAGACTTTGTGGTGCAGCTCGCCAACATTTTGTTACTACCACTACCAGCAACGTATATGCAAGTTTGCACAATGCTCAAATCAAGTTCAACGCAACATTAGTAGTTGCTATGTCGGATTTCATCGTATTAGAGTACAGCATATTGCGTATATAAGTTGAGAACAAATGGTGTGGCCTATGAGATGTGTGCTGGTGGTGTAGCTCACGTTTATGATTGGTACTGACGAAAAAGAACAAGCTCATTCGCCGAGTATGCCACTGCGGAGGTTGACCTTCTTTTGAATTCACGACGAATCGGATTAAAGCAACGATCAAGAGTTCAGGACAAGGTGACCATTTCTTGAGACCAAATAAACCTACTATTAGTTTGCTTGGTGACGTGCCATTTTAAAGGGACTAATACCTTAGCTAAATACGCCTGTGATGCTTTATCACCGCAGACCTCCTATTGAGAACCATTTGCGCTGCGCGCTCTGTGGGCAGGAGGAAGAAACCGTCGACCATATCATCTCCGATTGCGGCTTCATCCGGAGTTTCGGGCACGGATCGGGTGGTGCCCGACCATATCGCTCCCCGCAGCGGAACTATGGAGAACAACTCCGCCCACTGGTGTACATGGAAGTGTGACAGCTCCTCTCCTCCTTCTGATCTGCTGGGAGACATGGAAGCACATGAACGCAGTGGTGTTCGGGCGTGAAGCCCCCTCGGTAGAACGCCTCGTGGCAACTATCAGGAAGGAAGGGAAGGACTGGACCTGTCGTATACCCAAGAACAACCCGACCCTTACAAGTAGATGGTCATCCTCTCTCCCTATGTAACAATCTTTGTATTTTTGTTGGCTATTGCTATGTAACGGGGCTACGCCCCCTCCCCCTTCTGTATTTCATCCACCGGCATTGCTGGCATCAGTGAAATGAGAAAACAGGTGGGGATCTCACGGATCCCCCCTAGTTCACCTAAAAAAAAAAGCTCACCCATCTGTGTTTCGTACGGCTGATGTGAGGCTCTGAGCGCCGATATCGATTGACGGCTATGAGCAAATAGTATGTTTTTAGGGTTCGCAAGTAATCCGAGGATTACCAACCAAAACATAAACGAAAAGCAAGAACATGGGGTGGGGGACTCTCCACTTAACAACCCCGGCAACTGAGCCTAATACGAAGGAGCCGTAGGAGAAACTCAAAGCAGCGGTAAAGCATCCGCTAGAACCCCTCGGTGGCAAAGCATCCATCGGAACCACCTCGGCGGCAAAGCATCCGCTGGAAACGACCGTGGCCTCGACGGCAAAGTCCACGCCGGAAACACGACCTTGAACTTCGAAAGCTCCTCTGAGTCACTAAGGGCCAATGCCCTTAAGACCACGTGCGAGGAGGACTTACCTGAAGATACACCGGCGGCCAAGCAACCGCCCAAACAACCTCGAAAGCTCCTCTGTGTCACTGAAGGGTCGAGATGGGGACTAGAGGGGGGTGAATAGTCCTTTCTAAAACTAATTGCGCCGGCTAAACAAATATAATGCGGAATTGAAACTATTTGTTTAGCCAAGACTTCACCCCTCTAGCTATGACTCTAAATCACCTCACAAAAGATCCTACACAAAGCAAATGAGGTGATAAGCCTAGCTTGAGCTCCTAACCGTTTCTATTGCAAGGTCACACAAACCTATGCACTAGTACTTCAAACAAGGGGAGCTCCTACACAATTCTAATGAGCAAAAGCACAAAGCCAATCCTAAGCTCACTAGATGCACTAAGGACAAGGCGACACACGCCTAACCCAAAGGCTCAAATTACTTAGCTACACAAACTAAGCAAAGCAACTAATAAGCTACACAAGCTAATAATTGCAAGAGCTACTCCACAAGCACAAGCACAAGGTATATATGAATGTAAATATGAAGCTTGTGATTTGGAGAATGCAAACCACCGAGAAGAGTAGACAAGTTGACACCGGTGATTTTTTTTACCGAGGTATCGGGAAGCTTGCCAACTTCCCCCTACTCCTCGTTGTGTCGACCAACACCTTGGGTGGTTCCTTTGGTGTTTCACCTAGATGGTTCTTGATTGTGATTCTCCGATCACTTGCCCCTCAAGGCACGCCCCGCAAGGCACCGCAAGACACCACTCTCAAGTGAGCCTCTCAAGGCACCGCAAGACACCACACGCACAAGGGAGGTACTCACCGACACGCTCTAGTAGTGTCGCTCTTCGCGATCCCCCGCGAGGTGAACACGAACCTCTCACAAATCCTCCTTCGAGCACCGCACAAGCTTCCTTGCGTGCTTCACGAAGTCTTTTGCCACCAAGCCGTCTAGCGGTGGCAACCTCCAAAGCAACAAGCACACCGGCTTGCAACACGATCACCTAGTGCCACGAATCGCGATCTCTCAACGCGAATGCACTAGAATCACTCCTCACTTTGATTTGGATGAACTCTATCAATCACAAGTGAGTGGGAGGGCTCTCAAGCACTCTCAAGCATGGACACAAAGTCCCCAAGGTGCTAAGCACCAGCCATGGCCGAACACACCTTCTATTTATAGCCCCCAAGCCAAATAGAGCCGTTGGTGCTTCAAACCACGGTTTACGCAAGTTGACCGGACACACCGCCCGGACTCACCCGCCGAAGTCCGATCGTGAGTCCGGTCACAACCGACACGCTTCGGGCCCCACCGGTGGCACCCACCTCCATGCGTCCGGTCGAAGCTTCCGGTCGAGCACCGGAAGCTTCCGGCCCGTGGTCCGGTCCCCGTGGTCGGCGAAATCCGGCCGCAAGGCTCTCGCGAGACGCACCCACCGGGCGCCCGGGCCGTATAACGTGCTTCCGGCCGGTGCGTCCGGTCACCATTTTCCAGCGAAAACTTCACGAAACACCGTCACCTTTTGCCCGACATGCTACCCATCAAATATACCAAACTTGAGTACGAGGGATAGCATGTTTTCACCACCAACTTGCATCCCGCGTGAGAGAAAATATGCATCTCATTTTTCTCGAAAGCGCCGCCTTTGTAAATGTGCCAACACCACCAAGTATACATCACCATGTGCAAGTGTGTTAGCATTTTCACAATCATTTCAAAGGACGGGTTAGCTCTTAGCACGCCACTCGATCCTAACACATCGCAAAGTTAGATCGCTCAAGTGGCACTAGATGACCGATATGCAAACAAGTTTGCCCCTCTTGATAGTACGGCCATCTATCCTAAACCCGGTCATAAACTTCTCTAAGCTCCAATGACCGGCAAAATGAAATGCCCTATAGGTTATACCTTTGCCTTGCGCATTTCCATTCCGCTCCATCTCCAAGTGCCGATGCAACACATGCACCAACACAATCACGAATGATATGATCCACTTCATATCATCACATGACCTTCTTGGTCCATCGATCTTGACCTTACTTGCTCTTCACCGTTGCGTCGGTCCGTCGGCGCCAAGTCTTGCCCAAGCTTCACCGCCTCGCGGTCCATCGCTTCACTGCCTTGACTTGCCCTTCACACTTGCAACCGGTCCATCAAGCCAAGCCTTGTCTTGATCTTCACTGCCTTGGTCACATGACTCCATGTCATGTCTCATATGTAATAAAGCTCATTCATTGCGTCATCTCTTGTGAACTAATCTCCTGTGTATTATCTCAATCACACATTATTAGTTCACCTAATGTTGTCACTCAATTACCAAAAACCACAAGGGATCTTTCAGTCACTTAGGGCCACAACCCACCGGACCATGGGCGAGGAGAACCTACCTGCAGACACCCGGGCGACAAAGCATCCACCCAAATAGGCTACTACGGCTACCACCAACACCAACTGACAAACCAAGGTGATGAGAAGCATGAAGCACGAAAAAGGTCTCAACGCAACAACCATGGCGTCAACATGGGAGGAGCAATGAGCAGGCGACTGGCACAATGGAGACAAGTAAGGAGCATCAACGAAGCCTTCAGGAAGGAGATGACATCCGCGAACGCCAACTTGACTATGAATAGCATCCAGGGGCTTTCATCCCAAGCTTGCCCGGCCGGATTCGGCGACGAGGCACCGAGGACAACGCCTCCAAGAAGGTAATGACGCAGGGGCGCCGCCGTTGTCTGTTGGCAAGAAGCCAAGCGGAGTTTTCACCCTTGTTCGCCGTCAGGAAGGGGTAATGCTAAGCAAATAGTACATATATCAAGGTTTAATTTATGTACCTTCAGTGGGGGTAATGCTAAGTCGTAGCAACATCTGGTGATAATTGTTGAATGTCAAATTAATTGTAGTATATCTTTGGTTAAAATCCAGTAGAAGAACTTTATGTAGGCTCTTGGAGCCTGTAACCCGAAGGTTTAGACATACACACAGAGTTTCACTTTCATTCTTTTTTCTTGATTGAGTCGTTTACACGTTTGTCATTAAGAGGAAGAGCCAAAGCATAGATACAAAGGACTCGCAAAGGAATCCAAGAATTATCGGCTCAAAGACACAAAACACATAAGAACGCAAACAAACAGGAAGGAAACATGATGGCGAGGTAGAGGACCCAACAACACAACACTTCCACAAAGGCCGCCCGCCCGATGATGAAGTCGTGGTGATAAAGCATCCACCAACAAGAACCAGATAAACGACGACAACAGTAACCAAATAGCCGCTATGTCCACCCGAGCGACCATTGGCAACCAACAACGACTATGTAGCCGTTGTGACCCGGCTGCGGCGGTAAGCATAATTGTAACACCCCGTGTGTTACTTACCGATTAAGTCTTGGATTAGACAAAATTAAGTTTAATTTATGTTTGATCCTAAGTGTGTTGTTGTATGATGGTTGGATAGTATAGGTTGGGAATCTGAATTTTGAATCAAATTCAAGTTTGAATTGAACTCCGAAAAACCCTAAATTCCATTCTATCTTTTACCCCCTTTTATTTTATTCAAAAATTATAAGGAATTTGGGTATGGTTTTTAAAGCAAATTTGTAGAGTTTTCAAAGTTGAACAAAGTTGGTATTTTGAGTTTTCAAAGTTTAGTTCAAAAATTTAGAGTAATTTTGAAAATACCAAAACTAGGGTTTTTTTGTCCCTTTTGATTTAAAAACCCTATTTCAAAATCTAAGCAAAATTTGCAAAAACTTTCAAAATTTAGTTTGTAGATCTTGTTGAGATGAGCAAAAGTCATGTACAAAGTTTTTCAAGTTGTTACATGGTTTTAAAAGTAATTTTGAATTCAAATTTCAAAATTTTGAACTGCATTTCAAAAAGTCATATTTAGAGGCTGAATTTGAAAATCTTCCAATTATGAAAATTGTAGATCTTGAAAAATTAGCCTAAGTCACTTTTTGGAATTTTTTTCGAGTTCAGTTCAAATTTGGGGAGAATTTGACGAATTTCGTAAAAAGATAGAAGTTTAGGATCTACGGTGAGCGTGGAAACCCCTCGTTTCTTCCCCATGCCGGGCCGCCGGCCGACGCCGCCCGTGGCCGCCTCGAGCCTTCGGCCCGCCCTCGGCGTCACCAGCTACCTGGCCGTCTTCGCGACATCCCCTTCCACTGTCCATGCCCTCCATTCTCTATAAAAGTCGTCGTCGCCGTCGTTCTTCTCTCTTTTCCGAAGACCCAGCCGCGTCGACGACCATTTCCGCCGCCGGAGTCGCCGTCATCGCAACTTCTCTCGCCGCCTTAGTTCGTCGGCAGCCGCAATCTTATCACGCTCCTCCGGTCCCCGGCCGCAACCCCTTTCTCCCTTCCCTAGCCCGCGTGACGAGCCTTTCTTCCTCGGTGACGTCGTCTTTGTACGCCGCCCGAGGCTTCGCCGCCGTCAAACATCCTTCACCGGTGAGCTTTTTTGGCTAACCCGCTAGCCATTTTGAAGCGCCTTGATGATGTGGTTGTGATCAACCTCCCCGTTTACCCAGTACCGGGCTTGTTGTCGTCGAACGCCGTCGTGCCGCCGTCGGCCGCCGCCGCCCGCCATCACCGTCGTTGAACCCCCTCAGGCCACCCTCCGTCCAAGCCATCGCATCGCACCGTGTGTCCCCGGTGAGCCACCGCCCCTCTTTGCCCTTTTTCTTTTCCCTTTACCGCACCACCGTCGCCGGAACGCCGGGGTCTTGCGCGCAGCGCTGCCACCGCCGTGACCATGCCGGTGGCCACGCCCACAGTGGCAAAGGCCCGCGATATCAGCCCATCATCAGTAGCAAATGGGCCTACCAAGAGGAATAGTGTTGGGCGAATCAAATCTTGGGCCAAAATAAAAATAATTCGCCCATGGTTAACAGATAGTTGGGCCTTTTGAATAGTATGAACCGCGCCGATCTTTGGGCTGGTTTCAGCCCGTGTGCCTTTTTCTTTTATTCAATGTTTTATCTGCTTTTCTTTTCTTTTCTTATGAATAGTCTTTGGTTCTTTCAAAATTCATAGAAATTTGAAAATAGCTCCTTAAATTCTGAAAATTTTTGTAGAAGCTTCTTATGAGTATATGAATCCATGAAAAATTTGAAACTTTGATTTTGAGTAGTTTTTGCATGATTTAAAAATACAAATTTTAATTGAAAAGGCATCTTCCATGATTTTTTAGAAAATAAAATATTTATCCAAAAATCATAAAAATTTATTTGGTACTGTTTTATGATGTGTTCTTTTTGTATAAAAAGTTTGGAGTCGTTTTGACAAGTTTAAATTATTTTCTATTCTATGCTCTATTATTTCATGTGAGTTATAAGTTGTTTAGTGTCAAATAAATTAGGTTTTTGTATGACTTTTGGGTTGTTTTGTGAAACTTGGATCATATCACAATTAAGTGGTCCTTAAGAACTCCTTAGGCAATGGTGATGGTATCTCTTAAGAGTAGTTCAACAAGTTGGTTTTGTTGGGTTGCAACTTTATCGTGAAATAGAGTTATATTCCCGTGTTTATCATTTCATGCATTCATCGAGCATCATGTTTATCATTCCATCATGCTAAAGCATGCATCCTCATCTACGTGTAGAATATACGAGAGTGAGATGGTTCATGATGGTCGAACTTCGAAGAAGATTCATTCAACCGAGGTGTCGGTGTCCAGTTTGACGTTGGCAATCCAACTTCGGAATCTAACTTTCCTCGCAATCTGAGGCAAGCCCCGGGAGCATAAACCCTTCTCTCGTTTATAAATATTTTTTATTCACCTTAAGTCTAGTGCAATGTGCATTAAGTTAGTAGGAGTTGGTTGATACCGTTCTTTGCATGATTACCTTGATCTACGATTATTCCGAGAATTTTATCCCACTAGTATGTGTAGGTCGATATCTTATGCTTAGTAATGCCTAGACTTCGGTAGAAGTCGAGTGATGGTTTCATCATTCGCGAGATATAGATTTTATCTTTGTTCCTCCTGGCTTTGGAAAAAGAGAACACCACGATGGTGGTTCATGAGAATACATATGGTAGTGATGAACTTGAGATCGGCGGGACGTAGGTTGAAAGCCGGCGGGATACCTAGTCGTGCTTGTCCCGTGTTGATCGTTTAAGGACCGCCCGTTGTTTGGCCTGAGTGAAATCGGGACGTGTTGAACGCATATTGCGCCTGAGACCTTTTTGGTCAATGGCACGCCTCGATGGCGATCACCCCGCATCGGTCGACCCTAACTAGCCACATACTCCGGAAGTCGGATCTCGGTGGAGCCAAATCGGGAATGGCAACCACGCGCTTTGGGAGTGGAGAGATGGCGGGAGTAGCATGTACCCACCCTATCGGGTCAAACCGTCATTAGGACGGGGGGTAGGGTGGTGGATCTTGTGCTCTCGGGTGGCGCAGCCTCGTTCCGTTTTGGACAAATCTGAGAAAAGGTTGATATATGCAAGTTTGGGTACTACATATGTCGTGTGGTTAGGGATCACCGGTGGGTTTTGAATCGATTCGCGGATCGCCGTTGCTTCTCGGAGAAGGAGACCCGATTCCACGACCTTCATCGTAGTAATTGAAGAAACAAGGTTAATCATTGTTATGAAAGGAAAAGAGATGCAGAAATAATTTGAGATGTGTTGTTTAAAAAAGTGTTTGAGATAGAACAGGTGCAAATCTAGCTATTTATGTTCCAACAAAATTGATGCTAAAACTATTGAAAGTAAGGATCCACTTGTAGTAAGCTTTTACGCAAACTTTCCTTTTCTAACTCTACTTCCCTTAAGCCAAAGATATCCTTGGAGTCTTTTCTTTTTGTCGGGTAAGTCTTGCGGAGTACATTGTGTACTCGGGGTTTGTTAACCCTTGTTGCGGGTGTTGACTCGTCTTTGTTAACCAAGGTTATGTCGGTGGGCTCGACATGATTTGGTTGTCTTCTAGTCTACTACTGACTTCCGCAAATTAATTAAGTTAAGTTCTTTTAAATGTAACTTACTCACAATTTTATAAAATTAATGTTATTATTCTTCCCAAGACTCGATCTAT
The DNA here is from genome assembly GCA_015847255.1 of Hyparrhenia diplandra. Taxonomy (NCBI): domain Eukaryota; kingdom Viridiplantae; phylum Streptophyta; class Magnoliopsida; order Poales; family Poaceae; genus Hyparrhenia; species Hyparrhenia diplandra. The sequence goes on from JADLZK010011075.1 coordinate 43,955, forward strand.
ATTTTTGTAACAAATGTTGTAATGTTGTAGCTACTCCTTTGTTGATCCCGGTATGAGAGTGGTGTAATCGGGGTTCCGGATGACACCCGACAGCTTCTTAAGTTATTGGGTGCATCTCGCACGGTATTGCCGAGGTCTTTGGGACAAAGACAGTGTGTGTGGGCCCGAAGAATTAGGAGGTTACGTTACAATAATCAACGACGACCACCGCTGCGAGTAGAAGATAATTCATTATTGAAAGAATCCAAAGAGGGAGGAGGAGAGAAAAATAATATTTGAATAGAATAGAGTAGAATTTAGTAAAATAAAAAAAGGATAAAAGGGAAAAAAATATGAATCCAAAAAGAACATAAAACATTTTCTAAAAATAAGAAAATAGTATAAATAAAAATGTATGATAGTAATTAAAAAATGTACGATGTTTATGAATAGTTTGGTGTAAGAAAGTCTAATTTTCTTACGTACTCTATAAACTCTCTTTTTACTCATAGCTCGGGCACCGATTAAGCCACGTCACCCGTTAGCTCTCAACCGTCGGATTGAGCAAGTAAGCGATCTTATCCGTCCGATTTTGGATCGGTTCGGGCGTCAACCCGTCGACGCCTCGCCCGCTAAAATGGACAACCCCGCTCGCGAAGATTCGCGAGGCTAGGATTGTCGCCTTCGCCGCTCCCACCGTGCAGCGGCGCGACTGGGCGGGACGCTGCGGTCGGGCGCGGCAAGCCGCATCCGCCGATCAGCCGCCTCCCGAACGGCCGAGATCCTTGATCCGTGACTGGCAAGCCCTCCCCTCTCCTACATCATACTCCTCAATGACGGCGGCGCTGTTGCGATAAGCTAGCCGTGGGGGCGCCGACGAGCAACACAAGCGTGGCCCGCAGGTGGAGAAGGCGCAGTGCGGCGAGCCCGACAGCGGCGTCGCAAGGCGGCGTGATCACGCCTTCGCGCCCCGGCACATCTGCTGGCGGCGGCGGAACGGCGTGGTGCGAAAAGCGGCCGAGGTGGAGGTGGGCCGTGGACGTGGCGCACTCCCGTGCTTGGCGCCAGCGCCCATGTAACATGCAGAAACCCTAGCCGCACGGGCGTGAGCTCCACGGCGGTCTGTAGGCGGCGGGGCGCGCGCGCGGCAGCTCAACGTCGAGCGCGCGCTAGCGGAAGGCCATGGTGGTGCGAAAGATGCGGCCGCCGCGCAGCTTCTGCCGTGTCCTCCGTAAGCAAGATGGCGTTTGATTTGTGGCACCTCACCTCCTACCGTTGCCACTAGCTGCGGGCGGCGGCGCACACCATGTGTTTGCCGTGGCCCCTACCGGCGACCACCCAACCTGGTTTGTTCCTATCCTCGTTCTTCTTTGATACAACTCGAAAAGCTATGCTGAGTAGGAATCATGCCCTCTACTCGATATGTTTTTTGTACATGTCGATGCACTAGCATTATACTTCAAATAAAAAATGAAGGATATTAGCAGAACCTAAAACTGCTGTCACTAGAAATATTTTCCTCAATGGAACATACCGGTCACAACAGAGCAGGATTAGTTGATTCAATAATACTGTCTATGTTCATTACGTGATTTAAACTCTTCCATATTGAACCGAAGCATTTCATCATGTCCTTTTTGTCTTACGGAATACATAACGGATAACCGGATGTTGTTTATCAGTATCATCTGTTGTTGATTCGCAATTCGTTGGCAATCTTCAAAATGAACTTTGTGATACCCAAAACTGTTATCACCGTAACTTCCTCAATGAAACTTCTTTCAAAAATGAATTATACACGCCCTAGAAATTCTAGAGTAGATCCAAACTTATTTGTGCTGAAATTCATCATAAGATAGCATATGAAGATTCCATAGCAATTAAGCATTTAAGCTGATAAAATAAGTTGTGAACATACATGAAGAAAAACATGGCACAATCTCGTTGCAGTGTTGCTTGCCAAAGGAATATGAACAAGGTGGGTAGGAATATGCTGGCTTGCTTTACTGAATTTCAGATCTGCGTGATACGCTGCTAATGAATCACAATCTCATCCTGTTTCCTCAAGCCACATTTAAGAGTCAAGTAAAGAAAGTGATAACAGAGCCATGTAGCAGTGTATCGTTGAATTATCCTTGCTCTGTGTCTTAGTCTCGAGTCCTGGTTATCATGACACTTAGCTCAGTACAACTTAGATTTTTCAGTGTAAAAAACTCTCCTTGCTACTTGATAATATTAGTTTCAGTATAATCCATGTTTTGCAAGCGACAACACTTATGTTTGCCAATCACAACTGAACTAAATGTTTGCATATTGCAGTTTGTATATGCAATCCTAAAATTTTGATTATAATATAATTTCTCCTATTGTATCCTTTTATCTGAATATTCAACTCGCATGGAAGATCTAACGATCAGGCAAGCTGCATAATCAAGCTCTGGTCACAATTTGCTCCAGATCTACCCAATCGGCCTGATCTGCATGATCATATACTTATTCTCTTTCCCCTGTAACGTTAGTTATATATTGATTTAATCCTTCTAAGAAAAGTTACTGATTTTATAGTGCAGATTCCTCAAGGGATCCAAGCAATGTCAAATAGCAAAATAATTTCATATCTAAGCTTGTAAGTAATTAATTTTCCTAATAATTTGGGGACAAATCCTGAGAAAATCAATTCCATTCAACTTGATCTGTACTTATACCTACAGAATAGAATCAATTTTTTTAAGTTATGTTACAGATATTCATGTAAGCTACCAACCTTATGTATACGCTATTTCTTTTTGTAATATATTCATTGGGTACACTGCAGTAAGCTAAAAAAAATTTATACTTCTAGACTAACTCAAAATATACAACATCATATATAATAACCTATCATTTGCCGTGGAGCTCTACCATAATAATCGATCCCTTCCTACCGGGATTATTTAGGATAGCTTTTGGATACCCACAGACATCCACAGGCTGGTTTACTCAACAAGGGCGCAGCAAAGCTGCGCCTATTTTCTAGTTCTTTGACGAAAGGCGACCCTGACCTGCAGCTACAGGACACGTCTCATATAAACCCTGGCGTCGCACCTCGCACGGCGGGCACCGAACAAGAGCGACCAAACCAGTCAACCAGCCGCACCAAATCCAGTGCCCGTTCGCGCATCCCTCCCCTCATGGTCATGGCGGCATCGGCGGCGCGGCCACTCGCGCTCCTCGCGTCCGCCTCGGCGTCGCTTGGCGTCGGGCGGCGTGCGTGGGCTCGCTTGTCTGTCTCTTCCTCTTCGGCGGGGCCGGCGCTGCCCGGCCTCCGCGCGCGCGCGCTCGTTCGCCGCCTCTGCAGGGGGCGCCGTGATGGGGAAGCCAGGTCCGGGTGCCGTTGACGCCGACGCCGAGATGGACGCCGTCCAGCGGCGGCTCATGTTTGAGGACGAGTGAGTTCCCTCCGATCCCCTCCGTCGCTTCGAATTTGCTAGCGGTGCTCTGCTTGTAGTGGTAGTTAAGGTGGTGATAACTGATCTCGTCAGCTTGCGCGGTGCCTTGTTATTGAATTGTGGCTACCGATACTATTCCCTCTCGAGTATTAGCTAATTACACGAGCTATGGTTCTTTCTTCTTTTCGGAATCTAGATTACTGTTGCTACAACTACAGCTTAATTGGCTGAGAGATTCAGGTTGAGGTTGAAAACCAGTCTGATCCCTTCCATTTTAAATCTTGTGACTGCTGTCAATAAAACAGAAATTATTATTTTTCCATGCAGGTGCATTTTAGTGGATGAACAAGACAATGTCATCGGCCACGAGTCCAAGTATAATTGTACGTAACTCGGTGTGAATTTGTCCATTCCATTTAGTTAGGACGGTTGTGATATTCAAACTAGACTGCGACATTGGTGGCGACGTTTCTTTCTAGCCGTATTCAGTTTGATAAGTGAAGTATCCTAATTGTCATGTTTGACTTTGACAAGTACAACATTAGGTCAGCAGGAAGAAAATGCTTGCAATTGCTCTTTTACATCTATATATTTTTTTTACGCAAAAAAGACTGTGGGGAGATCCCCACAGTAGTGTTTTTCATTAAAATTTAAACATGAGGGTTACAAGAGATACATACATGGGTTTAACTGAAAGCATCTATACATCTATTTATGTTGGGTGGAACTTCAAGTCACATTTATATTTGATTCTAGTCTCATCAATAGAATAGAAAGTACTGTTAGGCGTATGTCTGGTCACTGTTTACGTGTTCATACTATTCTTTATGAAATGTTGGAGTTTATGATTAATTGTTCAATTCAATAGCCACACCACAACTACTGTAAAGCTCTCAACCTCCTGGTCTAGAGATATTTCAAATACATGATCCTTTTAATATATATGGTACAAAAAGCAAATCCCTATGTTAAGTGAGTAGAACTGGCTAGACATCTATCTATACAATATTGATTTTTTTTTTTTGTGAAATAATATCCAACACATTTTCAGCTTGCTTTTTGTGACTTTGGCACAACAATATTTTCATGCCAATATAAACTCTGGTGGAATTTTATTGTGCATTCAACAGGATAGCACGAGTTGCACCTTATCATTACTCGGTACAATTTTAGTTTTTAATATGTGAGTGTTGCACACTTATTGATGACTTGTGACCTTAAACCAGAGTTCTAACAGTGAAGTGTTAGATTTCAGTTGCTATTGCATTTGTTTATTAACCGTACTTGATCAATAATTATAGGCCATCTCATGGAGAAGATAGAAGCTGGAAATGCTCTGCACAGAGCTTTCAGTGTTTTCCTTTTCAATTCCAAATATGAGTTGCTACTACAGGTATTCACACAACACTAAATATGGTTGTCTAGCTTTAAGATGTAATATAAGTTCCACTTCATGTTCCTGTCCTTGGCTGCAGTCCGGAGTTCACTTTGTTCATTTTCTAATCAAGTAGGGTATCCAACTTTTTGCTATTATGCCTGTAGTAGGCTCTGTGTATGATTTGTGGAAAAAAAAGAATCGCTGTGTATTCAAAATGGGCTTACCTACTTGACATGAATTCACGATTTTTGGGTTGGGATGCCTCACAAATCAATCCATCTCAATGGTGGTAGAGGAGCTTGTCTTAGATGGGTCGTGAGCAAAATGGAGTTTGGGTGTCTTGGCACATATGAGTGCGATTTTTGGCATTTGCATTTATTTCAAGCCTGATATCATGGATAGGTTCAACTGAAAATTGGGAAAAGGCCTCTGGCTGAGTTGGTTAGGTGGACTTGAATAGCACTCCTTACGTCCAGAGTTTGACTCCTCGTGGGAGCGAATCTCAGTCTGGGGTTAGCAAAATCCCCTAACCTGTACCTTGCCAGAACACAGGTCTAAGGCTGACCCTGACTGTGATCGTTCTCACATGGGCTACAGTGCCGGTGCCATTGTGTATGGGTGGGACAAGGGTTTAGGGGTTATCTTGACCTGTGTGAGAAGGCCTTTTTAATGCATGCCTGGGGTTATCTTGACCCGTGGTGGATGTCAAGTTATTTATTTATTTATTTTGCCAGGGCCTACTTTTTCTGTTACCTATAAATGGATGATCCCATTCCTGACATAAATTGGTCATATTGAAGCAATCCTGTCAAAATTATGCTCATTTTTTTTCTTGAATGCTTCTTGGCTTCTCCACATTGAGGAATTGCACTTACACATTATGCAGCAATCACTACAGCAATCTTCATAAAAATGTTCCCTTGCTTGGCCATGATTATTAGGTAGGTTAATAGCAGGGTTTAATTTACAAGGATAGCATCACTTTTGCTTTCATGTAATGCCTCACCTAACATGGAAGAGCATGGACCTTTCTGGAAAATTGTTTGTACTTCTACCAAAGAGGGTGCAATTTCAATTTTACCACATAATGGCTGAGTAGAACATGTCTTGCTTCGCTCAAGAACTGTCAGCCAGTTTCTACTGGTGAAATAGTTGCCACCATGAATACTATACTGCCCATTACCAGACTACTGGCTTTTAGGATTTTGTTCATGAATCTTACATATCTTTCTTCTCTGTAAGAGAAACTTATCTTACGTTCAGTTATGTATCGTCATATATGTAAACAGTTTCACACACTGCAAAGCGATAGCTCAGAACAGTGGACATGAGTCATTTGTTGCCAGTTCTTCTGCCTTTGTTTCTACTGCATTGCTATTTGTCTTAACCAGCTTGTCCAAATCGAAGAGTATTTCCTAAGCTTGTGTACCACAGAAGATACGTAACATCATATCCTTTACAGCAAAGGTCTGCAACAAAAGTGACATTTCCACTTGTCTGGACAAACACCTGCTGTAGCCATCCTCTCTACCGCGAGTCAGAGTTGATTGAGGAAAATTGTGCAGGTATATACATGTTGCTTGAAGAGTGAGAAACCAATCCATACTATTATAGATTTATATCATTATATGCACCATTCATATTGTTGCTTGCACTGTACTCTTGACCAGTCACAATCTTCTATTCTGTCCAGGGGTGAGAAATGCAGCCCAGCGCAAACTATTTGATGAACTGGGAATAGTGGCTGACGAATTACCTGTTGACCAGTTCATTCCGCTTGGGAGGATCCTTTACAAGGCTCCTTCAGATGGAAAATGGGGAGAACACGAGTGTACATACTTGATTGCCTTTTACCATTACATGCTGGGTTCCGAGTTTTTCATACTATTTGTGTTTGCCATATTCTGCATGTTTCAGGGGACTGTCTGTCTTGCAGTTGCAGACTTTAAAACCTTTCCTTTTCCTCTTCTTTCAGTGGATTACCTCTTGTTCATGGTTCGTGACGTGAAGCTCAACCCAAATCCTGAAGAGGTGGCCGACGTCAAGTACATGAACCGCGATCAGGTGAAGGAGTTGCTGAGGAAAGCTGATGCCGGGGAAGATGGCGTTAAGCTGTCCCCTTGGTTTAGGCTGGTGGTTGACAACTTCCTCATGGGCTGGTGGGATCATGTGGAGCAAGGGACTTTGCAGGGGGCAGCAGACATGAAAACCATCCATAAATTGTAAGCCTGTAGTCTTGTAACTTTTTTGGAGAGTCAAACATCTCAAGTTTGACCAAAATTATAGAGAGTTGCAAAGATTTATGACATCAAATAGGTATACTATGAAAACATAATCAATGAAGCATCTAATGGTACTTAGTTGGTATCATAAATGTTAATGTTTTAATATGTAAGTTGGAATGACTTAATTTGGGATGGAGGGATCGCATAAATTGTAAGTGTAGTCTTGTAGATTGCTAAGCACATATATTGCTCCATTGAGAAATAAGCGTTTTTTTTCTTCTTTTTTTTTTTTGAGAATTACACGGTACAACGCAGACGCTCACAACACGCACACACACTCACCCCTAAGAATAAGCGTTTCTGATGCTGTTTGCACTGGCTTTGTTATAGCCATCATTTTGATGGAAATAGTCGATGAAGTTATAATAGAGTGTTCTTAAATCTGGAACATAACTGTTAGCATTGAAACCCCGTGATGTGTAAATTTCTACCAAATGAAGGAAATTCGTAGTAATTTGCCAGTAAAAGAAACCTTAACAGTCAAAATTACCGATGTTAATCTGTGACACAAAAATAATATTGCGCGGAACAATCATGAGGACTTAACCCGAAACGCCTCTATTTCTATTTGTAAATTGCATACTATTGCCAATATTTTGGGTTGTAGTTAGAAGTACACGTCTAACAGGAAGAAAGTGTTAGGTGGCATGGAAACAAGCTAACAGGTTAACAAAGCTAGGTTGTCTAGGTGTGTTGGACCTCAAGAGGTTCTCAAGAGCTCTTCTAAGTTTTCAAGTTCTTAGAAATCAGACTTCAATTCAAACCATGGGTGGGGATGAAAATACCGTGTGGCGAAACTGATGGCTGGTTGTGTAGCAACGAAAATTAAATATTGAAACTCGGCTTGGCTGCTCGATAGACAGTGGAGGCAGAAGCTTCTAAAGAGTCTGGGTGATCTTCGTTGTACAAAACATTTACTTGAAATTTTCTTTAATACAATTTTCATTTGAACTTTTCCGATGAGCCTGATCGGTCGGCCGAGGTGGCTCCACCACTAACAACAAATAGCCCAAGGACACAACACTTGTAAGGCGTTTTTCCAACCCATAACTCATGAGATAGTATCCAATCAATCGAGGCATGGTGGCATTATCATGACACACAACACTTTTTTTTTTTTTTTTTTTTTTTTTTTTTTGGCGATGCCTCTCATCTGGTACAGTTGTAGTATCTGTTCATACACAAACGCATGCCTACCCCACACACGCACACCACCTGTGTACAAAAAGAACCTACACACACAGACTGAAAGTTCGCATCTGTTCATACACAAAATGAACACATGCACACCATCGCGTGTACAAACAACACTACACATCGAAAGTTCGCATCCTTCGAAGGGGCAACGGTTCGTTGCAATATTCGTTGAATGTGCTACGCGAAAGATGAGGCGCCCGAAATAATCCGAAAGCAAGGCCCGGGGACGGAACGGTGAGAAAAAACATGCGTCGCAATATTCGTTGAACGTGCTACGTGAAGAGAGGCAGGCCCGGAAACAATCCGGGCAAGGTCTGGGGACGGAACCCCGGTGGGAAAAATCATGCGTCGAGCATGGCTCGAACACACGACCGGTGGCCTCCCAATGGGAAGAGCACACCAAACGAGCTACCGCTCGTTCCCCATGACACACAACACTTGTAAGAACATACAACACTTGCTGAGGCAGTTAACTTGTTCGTATAGTTTGATTTATTTTTATCATTTGTAAATAACTTGTTCTGCTTTTATCAATACAAATACGGCAATTTTTGCTGGTTCTTACAAAAACAAAAGAAAAGACATTGTTGACAATAGAGCTACAACCTCTTGCACCAGTAAGAAAACGACTATAAATTAAGGGGGATGAGATGATACTACATGATGAAAAGATGTTGATGCAGACACATTGAAACATGGTTGGTAAGATTGCGGAGTTGGGAAGGCAACGGTGCACGGTGTAAGCAATTGACAGCACACATTGACCCCAAAACGTGGTTAATTTAGATCTTGGCTTGCAAGTCAAGTGGTTTTTTCTGTGCTTATCCATCGTAATCTTGTTTGTTGTACAAGCAACGCTAGGAATCGTTCCTGAATATGTAACCGAGCCCTCCAAGAGGCAATTCGTTCCACCCAATCACACCTAACCTAAACAAGATATGCTAATAAAATAATGAGAATTACCTTGCGGGGAATCTGTACAAGAGTTGAATTACTATCAGGGGGCACAAAATCTTTATAGCTTTTTTTAGAACTGAAATAATGCTTTCTAGCTGGGAATGAGCTTTTTACTAGAAACAAGAATATTTTACTTGGGCCGCTCCCACCAGGGTGGGAGGAACTGAAGAACACAAAAAATTTTCAGCCATTGTTGCTTTGCCCCACCACAAAATCCTGGGTTTCGATACCGTTGCATCTTGTGTGGTAAATAAAAACACACGTACGGCTATGCATGCCATCAATGGATCAAAATACTCGGATGACGAAGCATCAGACTCGAGTGACACATCACATCACAGTGTGAAAGTAATTGGACCCTCTCGATTAACGACGTCCACGACGGGGAAATGGGGAATTATATAGTAAAAAATTAACAAGCGAGGATATACGATTCGCGTTCTGATCTTGAGCGAAGTGACGGAGCGAGAAGCGCTCAGCGAGAGCGCCCAGCAGCCCACGAGACGACGACCGCGACGGCCGGCCGGCCAGGCTCGAATCGCGGCGCAAGCGCAACCACGGCCCGGCGCGACATCTGTCGCCGTCGTCCTCCGTCGGAATTCCAATCCCAAACAGTCTCGGCATTATCAGTGACACACACTTGTCGCCGGTAGTGGCGTGATAGTGGAGGAGGAGGAAAGAAAGTACTCCACCTGCGAGAACGACAAAAACTCAGCACTCTAGTGTGTCTCCGGGCGGCACGTGGATGTGGATATACATACGCTTGCCGATCGACGAGCTAGCCCCCACCCACTCACTCACTCGTCAGTGTCTCAAGACGACGACGACCAAGAAACTTATCGATCGGTTGCGGCTGCTGGCAGCTTGGGTTCGGTTCACATTGCATCATCTCCTCAACTCAAACCGGCTCGGCTCCTCGTGAAAATTTTGTGTGCTTGATGTCCTGTCACGGTCCGTCCGGCACCCAACACCTGCCACCAAACGCGCGCGATTACGCCGGGATCAGCTGCTGATCAAGAAGAAGAAAAGGCGGAAAGAAAACAAAGATGGGAATGGGAGGCCCGTCGTCGGATCCTCGGCCATCGCCGGCGGTTCGCTACCACACCACCAACCAAAAACACTTCTCTGCTGTTGTCTCCGGCCGCTTCCGCCAAACGATCACCGCCACTCACTACCAGTAGCAGATTGGGGTCAGGGCCCCAGCAGGAGTTCTGAATTATTGCTGTCAGCCTGTCACCTTCCTGCCCTCGTCGTCTCCTCCAGAAAAATTGTTGTTGTTACCAGCACCGAGAGAGAGAGAGAGAGAGGTAGGTAGGTGGGTAGCGCCAATTCTTTGCTGCACGAGGAACACAAGCGAGCCAGACCCGGGCGCGTGAAATTGCAGCAAGTACTACCACGGAGCCTGAGGCTGGCTGCAGCGTATTCAATCCTGCAGCTGCAGGATACTTGTCTGGGATCTGGTAATGTTTATTTCTCGTACTCGCAGCTTGAGATACTACAGTAGTTGGGAATTGGGAGCCATGCCTTCCGGCCTATGCTAGGAGGGTACGAGAGCCAAGTCAGACCCCGCGTCGTACCCCACGCGGGCGGCTCGGGAAACCCTAGCCGCCGCACCGCGCCGCCCCCGCACCTCCCTTCCCCCCGCCGCGCCGCCGGGAGCGCCGCCCGGCAAGGCCGCGCGCCCGCCCGGGATGGTGGCGGCGAGGCCCTCCTCTCTCGGGCGGTGTGGCGGCGCCGGCCGGCGCGAGCGCCGGGCGGGCGCGACCTTGCACGGAGCCGCGTGGGGGCTCCGCGAGGCGGCACAGCGAGCACGCAGCGCCGGGCGCCGGTTAGTGGCCTAGGCGGGTGCGAGGCGGCGATGGGCGACGAACTCCGCGTCGGGCTCTACCAGCGTCCTTCTTCTCCTCGCCCGGTGGTGCCGATGAGGGCCGCCCGCTCTCTCGGAGCCTGGCGGCCGGATTCGCGCCCGGCGGCGGATCTCGTACCGATGGGCGCGGCGCGGGCGCCGCCATGGTGGCGCGGCGCAAAGACGGGCTCGGCGGCGAGGTTCCACCTCCGGCGGCTGTTGTTCCCGCCGCGGAGCGGCGAGATCTCCTTGGAGGCGATGCGGACGACGCGGCGGCGCAATGGTGCGCAGGGCTTTGGGCGGAAGGCGAATTCTAACCCATGGTGGCGCAGCCGACCGTCCATATCCGGGCGCTGGAGAACCCGGAAGGCGGGCTGATCCGGCGACCCGGGACGATGGGCGCCGCAAAGACGTCGACCATGGTGGTGGTGTTCTTGGGCGGCGATGGTGAAGCAATCGGGTTGGCCGTATCGGGGATGAACCCGGTGGCGGCCATGTTGGCTTCCACAACGTTCGTCAAGGTGGAGGAGTCGTGGAAAGGGACGGCGAGGATGGCGGTGGACGCCGGCATTTGTTTTCCGTGACCGTAGTTCGGGCGATGGTGCACGCCGCCGCCGGTTGGCGATCGGGCGTGGCTCCGGGGGACATGGCATTGGCCTCTCACTAATACGACGGCGGTGGACGCCGAGGGCGCCACTTTCCTCGCTGGAGGCGCTATCTTTTTCAAGTGGATCTCTACGGTGAAAACCTACACCAGTTTGGTGGGCGACGATGGCGTCTTTGGATGGCATTTTCTCGCTGGAGACGTCGCCGGGGTGGAAGATCTCTTGGATGTCGGGTCGGCGCCCGGCATCAAGGTGGTGGCTCATTGCACACACTTATAAGGTCTTATGCCGATGCCAAGTTACATGATCCAAGTCTCCAATGGTGGATGAGTTTTAGTTATTTTATTTTTAAAGTCTTGTAGGTGTTTTCGGGTGATCTGTCTTACATGTAACATTTGTTTTTCGGTTGTAATTTTGTTGGCCTGATGCATCATTGGATGACTGAAGCCGGAAATATAATTTCCATTATCTAAAAAAAAAAAAGTAGTTGGGAATTGGACGAGCAGTGCAAGAAGCAATTTGTCACCTTGACGGTGCAGTGGAAAGCTCTCTCAGCATGTTCCATGCCCATCGTAAACAAACCAACCAACCCAAGGAAAGGAAAGGGTCACTTTCTGGGGCGTGAGTGACTCTGTGAGGTGGACAGCGATGGTGGCGTGGCGATCGAGCTCCTTTCAGCACGGCAGTAGAAAAGAGAAAAGAAAAGGAAATGCTTTGTTGCCGGCGTCAGTGCTTGGATCATCACTGGTACTAGCGCACAGTGTCAACCGTCAGGAGGACATGCCGTGGCCGCTGTCATCTTAATGATTCTTAATTAACAAGTCGTATTATATCATCGTCGTCTGGGACAGTCAAATCATTGGGAATGATGCACGACGGAGGGTCTGGCCGGCCGGATTGGCTCGCGAGGTCCATGATCCGCCGGGGAGTGGCTGATCGAGGCGGGCGAGGGTGTGGTGACCGTCGTCCAGGTACACACTGGTACAGGGACAGGCAGGCCGCAGCGCCACCGCAGGAACGGCACGGCACTGCCACTGCCACTGAAAGGATATGCAGGGCTTGACCACCGCCCGGCCCGGCGCACCCACGACGCAGGCGAGAAGAGCCCGCAACTTCTCTCGCCGCGTTCCCATATCCGCCGACCGTACGACCGGCTGACCAGACCGGCCGGCGGCGACGGACACCGGCCCGACCCGGACCGAGACCCGGACCCGGCCATCGTCCGCTCGGGACACCATTACACAAACGACACGCCCACGGCCCACCAAGACCATCGCAAGCGCTTACGTTTCGACTTTCGTTAGTGCTAAAACCTCAAGTAAGTGGGGCGGCGCCGCTGAGCTGATCTGCTGATCTGCGTCGTCCATGGATTTTGCAAATGATGCAAACTAAGGCTACTATTTTACAAGGCATCTTGTCCAATAGACAAAAAATGCAAAAAAAACAAGGCATCTGGTTTTTAGGTGTAGGATAGAAAGTGTGGCAAATTGAAGAAACAAACATGTACGTATATTTACTCTGTTTGCCTTAATTTGAAAAGAGGCGCGGAACGGAACTACAGCAGTAAAGTACACTGCACTGCAAGCTCAATTCCACTGGAATTTCCCTGCTTGGAGCCACGGAGTACACGAGTAAAAACTCCAAGCTCAAGTTGACTTCGAAACTAACCTCTGCCGTCACCAATAATGTGTCCCACTATTCTGGAAGCCGCTGGCAGTATTCATTAAAAGCGTCCGTGGCTCGCAAGGCCTAACAAACAGCTCGTACCACTGCACTTTTTGTGGGTCAGAATAGCACACGCCAAGTCTCCAACGAACGAACGACAGGTCGTCACGGAGAGATAGAGCTCGGCATCGGCATCGGCCTTCGCCGCCCGGGTCAAGCAAGCATGGTCACTCATTAAACGGCCGGGGCTTGCGGCAACTATCGCGGCCTTTCGCCAACGACCTCCACCTCATCCCGGGATCGCATTGGCGCTGCTTCTAATACCGTCCGGTCACGCTATTACCAGCATTTTGTTAGGTGCCACTATTGTGATGTCGTGCCGCACATGTGATTTATTACATACGTACCAGACAGTGTACCGTCCCACAAGGACGTACCAATAATCGCAATATTCGTCCTAGCTCGCAGAAAGATGATTTGGTTCAGCAGACATTAAAAGAAATCTCTCATTCTCTGTACCTACGTTTTTTTTTTCCGTCAAATCAAACTGATTTGGTCTCCGTAAATTTCTATACAATTTATTACTGTGACACTACTGCAGTCTTCCCACGTAAGAACAAGTAATATACTATATATTCCTCTGACATATAACTGGCGCTTTGAGGTGGAGGAGAACTTGACTACGAAGCACTTTTTCATAGGCTGTGTTTAGTTGGTGGGAAAAGGTGGAAAAAACAATATTTCGAATCAAAAAGAATTCAGAAGACAAGTTTGTTGTTTCAAGTGAAATATTATGTTAAGCGTAAAGAACTAAAAAAGAAAGAATCATTGGTCGTGGTAGTATTATAATATTTTTTTTATTTAAAGATTTGAATATACTATATATTCCCCAATGACATTAACTGGCGCTTTGAAGTTTTTTGGATTTTTAGATTTTGACTACTAAACACTTTCTCATAATTGTTTTATTAAATGTTTACAAGTGAAATCAAAGTGATACTAATAGATTTGTTTCTACACATAGTTCCATAAAAGTTTGTATTTGCCATATTTTATACTACAGATTATATAGGAAAAGTAGTAGTTAGCTTTAAAACTATTTGGCTTTAAACAACATAAAAATGCGTTATCTATGACTAGACAGAGTATTCCATCCATAAATAAGTGACTTCTTCATTTAATACGATGACATTTGAAACAGAGCATTAACAAGTCATTACTTTTTACTGTAACATAATTTTGAATAGTCAGTCTACTATGCATTTTAGATGGATATACCTTAGAAGTGAGCCAAGTCGACTATTCGTTGTGGTTTGTTGGATCATGGCCTACCTCACCAGCTAATATATACTTGCATTTGATCCGGTAGGATCTCATTGAAATGCCATGCCAGTGGCAACCAACCTCATCATTTGATCAGATTAACAATGTCCTTGATGCCCTCTCCCGCCACAACCATCTTATGTCTCACAGTCTTCATTGTTCCTTCCCTGGTCATTAGCTACATGGATTATTAGTGTCACCTCATTGTCTTACATATGAATCACTATCACTACGGTTGCCTGTCACGGCCATCTCACGAAGCCAAGAAACTTTTTAGCTTGAACCTCCTCAGTTCTAATCATGCTAGATAGATAATGAGAGAAATTCGTCCAACCCTAGCTACTGAGAACATTGCTTGAGGATGTAGATAGATGAAGAAAACAGGGCAGGTGAGTCAATAGAAAATTCGAGTACGATCCTGTTTCAAAACACGGGTGAATGTTTCTTTGAAATTCTCATTTGTAAAACAAAACGTTTTAAAATAGTTGATTACATGATATCTAAAAATGACACAGTTTAGGGAGTCCTCGAAGTTTAGTGTATGTAACAACAAACTTTTGTTGACTTAAAAAGATGACAATGATGAGTCATACCTCTATGTTTTTTTTTTTCCTTCTTTTAAAATGCCGGATCAAAGTTCATGCTTCTCCAGGCCTAATAAAATATATATAAAAAAAAAAAGAGGAAAGCTCACGGCTGGCTGATGTCGTGTCCGTCCTCCCATATCTGCTTTGGAGTGTTCAACAATTAAACACTACTACTTAATAATAAACAAGTAGCAATTAGGGCATTCACAAGAGGCAAATCTTTGGGCAAATCTGAGGAGGTGGAAGGTGGGTAGGAAAGGACTCTTGTGTGACGGGTTTTCTTTTTGGCCTTCTCCTTGCATTGGAACGGAACGCAACTGAATGAATGAACCAACGGGTCAAACAAAGGGGCTGGGGGGCTCCCAACCAAAGAAAGCGTAAGCGCACATGCCAGTGCGGAATCCAAAGGCAGGATAGGGATTGATTGCCCTGTCTTTCCTGTGCCGTGACAAAGATAACCACAGATATTGCAACGGCGTTACATGTGGTGAGGTGAGGTGAGGTAGGCCATGATCTAACATGTCAGCTTCAGCCACCTGGTGCGCATCCATGGCGATCAGGAACAAGGATATAGTATGCAAGTACTCCATCCATTCTAAAATGATTCTATATATCATTTTTTTTAAAAAAAAAATGACTCAACTCGTTTGGTAGAGATATAGATTCTTATAGAAATGTTTCAGATTCAGATTCTCTCAAGACACATTTCAGATGGTGAATTAGAATCACTTCGTGAGATCGTTTGGCTGGTAGAAATGTATTCTTATTCGCATAATATTATTTTTTAAAAATATATATAGATGAAAATATTCCTAACAATCAAATCTTTTCATATGAGAACAACTTAAATACAATATATTTTTAATTTATACCGCTTAAAAAATATGGTTGCTAATAAAGAAGAGGGGGCAAGAGACACATAATCCATGTGAAACTATCCACATGCCGTTTCTATTATACAAAGAAAACCTAACATTTCAGCTCCTAAAATCCATGCTACAATACAGTTTGGAATATTCCACTTGATTCTAGATAGAAACAGTTCCGGTTCTGCTATCCAAACATTAATGTTTATGATGAGTATCATTATACTAATAATGTAATATATTTTTATAATAAACATATTAAGAGATATAAACGTTGATAACATGTTCAATAAATATAGATATCTAGGTAAAAAAATCTAGATATCTAATTAAACGTTAAAACGATGTTTAGTTCTACAAGAAGATGTGTAGTTATTTTGGAACAATTTTTTTTTTCTAGTGAAGTCGTTTTTTTTTTTCATGTCCAGACGTCTGGTCTTGTGTTTGCATCTGAGGGGAGAACTGGAGAACCCTAGGTCAAATGGAACAAATAATCTTTGCTACAAGTGTTCCAAAGAGAGCTGAAAACTACAAAATTGATATCTTGCAGTTTCCATCATTTTCAAGACTTTTATACTAATATAACACTAGACTAGAAGATGGAGCTGGGGCACAGTAGCTTTAGCTCGTGAGTCATGTACTCCTTGGAAGAACTGATTGTGGATAAGGAGGCAAAAAGAATGAATAATTGGGGTGGGGCCTTGGCCGGCTGTCTATGCTAATGGCCCTGCAACCACCACTCCCCCGCCGGTGGAATCCACGCACCTCCCAATCCACTAGATGCACGCACATGTCTCCGATCACTTTGCTGTATTCCAATTCTCCCTTTCTTTGGGTGCTCTCATCGGATAAACGGTATGACCGAATCCAAAATTCCCAAAATTTTCCAATGAACAGTCAGAGTTTACATTTGTCCATTCACTGAAATTCTGGTGGCCTTCGTAATCCAGTTTTCAACATTCAACAGATGCTACTAAAATGCGCAATTTCGGACGTTTGACTCTTGACTATCATCAGTTTCTCATACATGTGCAGATGCGTCACAGGGGAAAGACGGCAGCTGCAAAGGCTGACCGTATGCTTGTAACATTGCATGTGAACAGCAAGCGGGTCAAGCACCAAGACCATGGCATAGAGAGACCGGGCCGCAGTTGCAAGAGAACAAGAGACATACCAAGTCTGTTGCCCTTGGTAAATGATTCTATCAGACTGAACACTGAGGTAAAAAAAGGGGATGTACCAAATATATTGCTGATTATTCTATCTGGTATCTACAGCTTCCTTTGAAGAAGAAAGAAGAAGAAAAGAACCAGCCGATACAGATCGAGCTACATGTCCACTCTACAATTATCCAGACATGGCTAAACTCTCGGACCGCAGGAGCTTCACTCATGGCATCAAGTGCAACTCTTGCGACTTCATGGGAAACCCTCCATTGGAGGTTCTGTTCAAAAAAGTTTGTTCTAGTCCTGGCAGCTGATTTCAGCTGCTCTTGAATGAGCATATAAACGCAGGATCAGACAAGGCAGGCATGGCAACAATTCATCAAGTGAGGTAAAAAAAATCACAGAGGAGTTAGCGCCGCCCGTTCGCCCAATTCCTAAGGTTATTCCTGGACTTCACCATCGGCTGTCTGTTCTGATGCTTGGGCTTTGGTATGTCACCCAGCTCCATTACTTGTATCGTGCGTTGCCTTTTGGCTGCACATACAAAAGTATGGAACAATTTAATGAAACCGAAAAAAGTAAAGATCTACTAGTGCCAACCAAGGATAATACCGATGAGTGTTGAAATAAAGAAACGAACCATTCTCTGCTTCCTGGTAACGCTCCTGGAGCCTTCGCTTTGCTGCTTCCAACTTCCTGTTATTATCCAAACCATCATCATAAACCTTTGGCTTCGCCAACTCTAGCTTGCCGCCTGCCGAAGATTGAGTACCAAGCCTTGATTTCTAGAGAACGAAAAACAGATTGTGAGCCAATGAGCCATTAGGTCTTAATCATAGTCAAAACATATGACAGGGTAACATGTACTTACATCCATCTGGCCTGCCATAGGTTTTCTTTCAATCGCATTGTGCTCTTGAGTCTGTTTAGGTTTCATGTCACCAAATGGTCTCGGCTGAGCTGCCCTTAATGGTCTCCCCGGTCCAGATTCATAACTTGAGGGATTAGATTGCTTGTTGAGCACGCCATGAGGTTTGGCATGCAAACTTGAACTTTGGGGTTTTTGTGGGTTTGCTTGTCGCATTGGTGGCTCTTGCCTTGCCAATTCTGGCCTCCTGGATTGCATTTTTTCGACAACTCCAGGAGAAGAACGAGGAGGATCTTGCCTTGCAACTGCTGAAGCTGAATGGTTTGCAGGCCGCCCACCGTTATTACCCCTCTTGCTAACAAGGCTCGTGTCTTTATTATGTCTCAAGTCTGTCATCGTATGCACAACATTAATTATCATAATGTTAAAAAATAAGAATGGAAAATTAAGAACTGCTAAATTTATTGTACTCACTTCCATCTTCATCCATTTCATCAAAGAACTTCAGGTTGGGGAGACAAAAGAGGGAAAATAACAAATGCAGAGTCAGATGTTGTTCAACACCAAACCCAATCAGATGGCAGGAATTGTCTATATCAGTACCTCAGAGAGTTGAATAGAAGTGGTCTGAGTAGCAAAGAAGGCCCCTTCGTCCAAAGGTGGAGAAGGAAGCCCTTCTTCTTCTTCTTCATCTACAACAGAAGGATTTGAAGAGCCAGGGGAGTTCTCTACAGATCCAAAGAATAAATAATAAATATCCATATTAAGGTAAGATGTGAGTCTTCATTTAGAAACTGTTAGAAACTAAGATGTCAATGAATTCACTTCAGTTACCTGCCAGGGCAGCATTTGTAGTACTGACCCACTCATCAACCAAAACTTTCCAACCTCTGAAACACAAAAAGTAATCTCAAATGTCAACAAAATTTCCATGAACACTACAAGAAGGCACTTCCAATGACTAAGTAACTAAGCTAGAATTGGTTCAATGATAAAGTGATTTGGTTTACTAAGCTCTTTGAAAGCAATTGTGAAGTAGCCCTAGAGACTAAAATTCAGTAAAAGGAAGATGTAACTTACTCAATGAGAGTGCGTACGAGGTGCCGAATCTCCTGTGAGTTGTGCTTCCGCAGCCGATTAACAGCTCTTCCAATCTCAGTAGCCTGCAGTGAACAATCCTAAGGTTAAAAAACCAAACAGCCAGAGCAACCAGGGAACAAAACACTGAGATATAGCTCATGCACGCAGTATCGACTCTGTACCTTTAGCGTAGAGACAGACAATTGCATCAACTGCAGCCTCCTCAGTGATTCGAACAAAGTGGCATCCGACTGCAGAAACATCAGGTGTTAGGTTAGACGAATTCAAAGTTACAAACTTTAGCAGCAATTGAAGAAGTGAAGACATGAGCCAGTACATGGTCCTCCTTGTGCAAGAGCAGCTCCTTGATGCGGATGACCTCGCCAACGATCTGTGACTCCTCATCGATCTCATTGGTGAGCGCGCCTCAAGCTCCTCAGCCTCGTGGTCTTCTTCTTCCCCTTCCTCCGTATCATCCGCGGCGTGCTGCTGCTCATCTTCCTCCTGTTGGTCGGCGTCTTCGTCATCATCATCATCATCATCGTAACTGTGGCCGTAGTTGCTCGCCGCGGCACGGCGGAGGCGCTCGTCGTCGGAGTCAGAGTCGTCGTCCTCATCGCCGTGGCCATGGCCGCCGCCGTGTGGGGCACCGTTGCTGCTGCTGTCGACCTTGCACTCCTTCTCGGCGACGCGGCGCACGCTGCCCTTGTCCTCCTCGACGGGTGTGGCCGGGGTGGCGGACGCCGCGGCGCTGCCGAAGGACGGCGGCGCCGGCGCGTCGCGGCGGGGAGCGCGGTGAAGAGCCTCTCGGCGATGCGGTCGCGGCGGTGCAGGAGCTCCCGCGGCGCGTCGGCCGCGGCCACGAGGATGGCGTTCTCGATCACGTCGCAGATGCCGGCGGCCGGGGCGCCACGGAAGAAGTCGCGCCACCGATCCAGCCCGTCGGCCATCGGTCCCCGCCGGGCCTCCGTGGGAAGACGAAGACCTCCCAAGATCGGCTCTCTCCTTCTCCCCGACCGCGACTCCCACCAGCGGCGCAACCAAGAACCGATGCTCGGCTTCTATCTTTTCTTATCAGATTATTACGCCGCCGATGCGCACCGGCAGGGTACTAACACGCACCAAGGAGAATCCAATCTCTCCCGGCCCGGCCGCCCAACTCAACGGCGAATCAGATTCCACCGAATCCGCCCGCGGCGTGGGCAGAACAGAATCAACCAGCCAATCAATCGATCAATAAACAGCAGAGGAACAAGAACAACAGAGCGAATCCGGACCGGACCGGAGGCGGAAGGAATCGATCGAGCAAGGAAACCAGCGTCACCTTCCTTGGCCCCCACCCCACGTTCCGTTCCTTGACGACTTGAACAAACAAACACAGCGCGGCGCGGCGGTAGCCTAACCAAAGCAGAGCAAATCTTATCTGGCTCACCCCTGCGGAAGGAAGGGAAGCGGGGAGGAAAGCCAAGCCAGGCAAGAAGGTGAAGGTGAAGAGGCCAGGGGGCTGACGAGACGGGCGGATAGGGACGGGGATGGCAGGGTACGCAAACCCACGAGACCTACGCGGCCACCAAACACCAGCAACTACTCCTCCCTCTCCCTCTACCTCCGATGGCCCATGCGCCACCACTAGCTGCTGAGATTTGCAGTAACAAACTGCGCGTTCGTGGCGTGGCGTCACCGCCCTCCGTTTCCCGCCGCACCTTTTCTTCTCCTTCTTTCTATAGTGGAGTAGAAGCTCCTCTCTCCCTCTCTTTTTACCAGACCAGAAGAAGCGCGAAGGGCAGGCAGCACAGGACGCGGCAGGGGAACGCTGGGGGAGAGGAGAGGAGAGGATGCCGCTTCCCGGATGGGAGGGGAGACGGGTGAGACGCGGCGGCGTCGTGGCTGCTTCTTGTTGCTTTGACCCTGTCGACTCGGGCGTCCTTTCCGTTTGGTCTCTGTCTCTTTTCTTTTCTGTTGTGGTGTTGAGCACTGCTCCCTAATTAATTAATAATTAATAACTAATTTATTTATTGATGCTCACTCACAAAGTCACATGGTGTGGTGGCTTTCCATTAATGTAGTTTTGTTGCATTGTCTGGATTTATTTACTATTTGGAGCGTGTATCTTTGTTGATCCATAATTGCCAAGACATTTCTCAGTAAATGCGTGTGAAGTACCAAAGTTTTTCATCGCTGTGTGTCCTGTTATCTTTGTTGTAAAAGTCAAAGATTTCAATCTTTAACCATCAAATTTTAGAAAAACCGTTTCAATACATATAAATTATAAATTATAAAAGTATTTGTCATAGTGAATCCAAAAACATACATTGTTATTTTATCTTTTTCCTAATCACGCTTCTCGTAGCCTCATTTTTTTATACAAAACGTAGAAACTAGATCAGAGCAAGTCATTGTGGTCGTTCTTCGTTTCTGCAACTTTTCAGAAACCTCCTTTTTCTAACCACTCTACCAAACATGAAGTGTGGTTTAGACCGTTATATAGTTTAAAGATAAAGAGCTTAGAACAATCTTAAGTGAACCTTTATTTTTTTTTTTGACAAGCGAGTGAACCTTTATTTGGACTAGCAAAATATACCCATGCATTATAACAGAATATTGTACAAGTTGTTGTATGGGAGTGCCAAAAGCAATTTTTTGTTAGGTCAAATTGGGCTTGGTCCAACCATTAATTAAATAAGTTCTAAAGCCCATAATTTGGTATTAGTGTAATAAAGAGTTAATCTCATATGAGAAACTGAATGGACATTGACTCAACTTAAATAGACGATTATTATATGCAACCCTTGGACATTTAGGAAAGGTGAAAGATGAGAAAGACGATCGCATGATGTCGCTTCGGCGGGCTCAAGTGGCCAATCCATGACTGTCATGACCCAGGAAATAGGGCCCGGGACAGGCCCGACAGGCCCGCAGAGCGCCGGCGCCGCCGCCCCCCTCCCTTCATGGGATTCTTCGGCAATTAATTCGAAATAAAGGAAGGAAAAATATCTAGGATTATCTTTAGTTTTTTTTTTTTTTTTGGTGTGCAAGGGGATATCCCATCTATAAGGGAGACCCTTATTAGGAAATAAATAAATAGGATATGCTTGTAAAAGGTATTCCAATCTATAAAAAACCTTTAGAGAGATTCTTGAGATAAACTTAGGGCTATAAAAGTAAAGGGTATCAGAATCTTCTTTTCGAGGGCAACAAGCAAATAAAGAAATTTTATCTCAATCTCTCCGCTCTCCTCTCCCTCGCGCGCCGCCTCCCCTCGACCGCCGCCACCGAATGCCGCGCCGTTCGCTTTGCGCCCCTCCCCTACTCCATCCTCTCCTCCCAATTTCCCAATCCACGTGTCAATTTCGCCCAATCTAGCCGGAATCCGACAATGGCATTTGGTGTGATGTTAGTGGAAGTTTTGCGGCTTCAAACTCAAACCGAGTACTCCCTCCGGTCCGTGAATAAGTTGCCTTCTAGGTTTACGAAAATCAAGGCAAGAGTAAAATGACGAAATTACCCTTATAAATATCTTACCTCGACCAACTTTACACGAAACATCACCATGCGAAGATAAAAAAAAAAAAAGCCCGGTCCCATCCACGACACGTGGTGCACTTTCCATGGACCATGGGAGCGAATGAGCACGTCTAGAGCCTTCCACGGTAACTCTCGTCCGTTTACTTTTTCTTATGGCGTTTTTAAATTCCATCGCATCCATAACACGCGGTTGTTGAACTGCACGTCTGCCACTACCGGCTGGCATGCAGACCCTATAGAGACCTTTTATTGTTGGAAGATTTTTAAACCGTAGACGTTGAGTTATTCGTGGACGGAGGGAGTAAGAGTGAAAAAAGTGAGAGATGGAAGAATGAAATTTCCACTCTTTAGTATCAATAACATATTACTTATATTATAATATTAGATATAGATATATGCAGGGATAACTGTATTTAGAGTCATATTTTTAAAAATAAATACTTTAGACATTAATCTTACACAAATTCAAACAAAACAAAAGATAATAAATAACGAAAGAAATGCTTCAACGATCCAAGGATTTGTCTATTTTGTGCGGTTAGCACCTTGATTGCAGCATCTTGGGTACGTATTCCACGGATAGATGCTCCCTTTCAGAAGCGACATGTGTTTCTTGCTTTTGTTGAAGTGAATTGAGAGGGCGATTCGTCTTTGTATGTATTTTGACCCTGTGCAGTGCATGTGCATCTAACGTCTTCCACCAGTAGTGGGATAGTGGCTAGCGTTGGATGATGCGGGGTTCCTTGTTTTTAAAATCATTTTTACTAATCTGAGTTCCATTTGGGTGGCTGCTAGGATAGCTGAAGGGCCAACCGGTTGTCCTTTTCAGTATAGTAAAATAAAAGGTGGCTTCGTGTAGCAGAAATAAAAAGCAAAATGGAATAGAAGACCATAGAAAAGAAACTCAGTACCAGAGAGAGAGAGAGAGAGAGAGAGAGAGAGAGAGAGAGAGAGAAAATCATAAATTGTGTGATTTCTCGTCAGAGTTTACAGCTTTGAATAATGCTGGATTTGGGCCTTTCATCGAAAAGCAAATACTAGTGTATGATTTCCTTGAACTCAAATAAGTTGTGGAATGATTGATGTGTCAGCTACTATATGATTGGGTTGTTACCGCACAATGCGGATCTCACACGAGCTGCGGTCCTGCGTGCGTGCGTGCCTGGACGAAAATTGTTGCTGAAATTGACGGTAATAAAACTGACAAAATTTTTTTTGGAACGTGCATCTCGTCCAGATGAGAAGAGAGAAAACGACGCGCATCGATCGGCATGCGAGAAGCTGCAGCGGCCGCACCGAAACCGTGTGCTATCCTGTGAGCAGGGGTGGCATGGCACGGCCAGGACCGGGATCAGAGCATGTGTTTCCCATGCCGGATTTTTGTCAGCGAAAGGGGGATTAGGATATCCAAAACAAGCAAGCAGACAAGCAGGTGCTGTTGGAATTTAAATGTTAGTGGGCTTGGCCCAATAACAAATTCTGAAATTCCTAAAGAAATCTCAAGGCCCATTCATGAATATGGAAAGGAGGGAGTAGTGGAATCCTTTGTACCACATTGCTTATGGAAGGTGGAGAGGGACCAACTTATATCACGGAAGTTGTTCCTACCTTCTCAAGTCTAGCGTGAGAAGGAGAAGGGGAACTCCACACACGGCCGCTCGCCTCGCGGAGGCGGGCGCGTGGGCGCCGCGACATCATGGCGTGAATGGTCTTCCGAAATCCGGCTCCTCGCCTTGCGCGGGGCGCGATCTCATTTTGCGGCAGTTTTTTTTGGTCTTTTTGGTTTTGCAGAGTTCTAATCAAATCTGACGGTAGAGTCCTAACCGGTTTAGATCGTGATTGTGTCGAAAGGTCGGTTCACCCGGACTATATAAGCGCCACCGGCCACGCTAAACGCATCAATCTAAAGCTTAGAGCTTTTGCCTCTTCTCGCCGCCGGCGCCGCCGTCATGAAGTCTCCGGCCGATCGTTTGCGTGCACTAGCGACCGGGCGGCGGGTCCCGGAACTCGGTCGTCTTCGCCGATCCTGATCGGAGAAGGCGAATAAGGTTTTTGGGAAGTGCTCTTCGCGCAGAATGCTCCCAAATCTTTCGTCACGGCTCGTCTGAGAAGGACACGCGGAGGACCGTCCAGGCCGTCTTCGTCGACAACGTCTTCAACAAGAACCGATCGACGCATACGACGTGACACGAGGAACTCGGCCGGCTGGGAATCTCTCCATCAAGTTGTCATCAACGCCGATCGGGTATTCTTCAGATCCAATCTTTATGTTAGTCATGTTCGGTCAATCCAATCTATCTGGTATCTTGGATTCGTTTACACTGTTGTCATGATCTATGATATGCGATTATGCTATGCTATGATCTGCGTTATGTATTCATGTTATGCTAGTATGCTTTACTTGCTCTATCTAGTAGATCTTTAATCATGATTTATTTGATGGAATTAATCTGGAAATTGCCTATTTACTTAACAGGTGCCGAAACGATCCAATCCGTGATGCGCGCGTGCATGCATATGCAAGCACGGGCAACGGCGCCAGTAGTTTTTTTCTTTGTGACGGAGGGAGGCCCCAACCCCACGTGAGCGGAAGCGGGCTCGGGCGGCGGAAACCGGACCGACCAAACGAAAGTGGGAGGAAAGCGCGGGGAAATTGGGCTCCCGCCGGTGGGTGGGCCGCAGCTGGTTTTCGGCTTTCTGAATCTGATTTTTTCAGATTCCCGCGGACGGGGACAAACCGGGCCCGAACCGGCGAAACAGCCGAAAACCGCAGCGGCGGCGGCGGTGGCTGACCTCAAGCGCAGCGCAGGCAGTGGCTCAGCTCGGCTGCGTGTGTGGTCAGTCAGGTCAGTGCTTGTCTGGGTCCTGGAAAGCAGAAATCACAGATCCTACCTGTCGTATACGGTAGTTTATTCATCTTTTTTGTTAATCTCGCTGGCTCAAGTTTCGCATTCTACCTCCGTCCCAAAATAAACGCAATTCTTTAACTTTTAAACTATGTTTGACCACTTGTCTTATTTTTTTAAGATTTACAAAGATAACGCAGACATTTCAACACGCACGCATACTCACCCCTACGAAACACACATATTACTAAAACCCTACCCCCTATGAAGACCTTCAAAGGATCGAGCGGCAAGAAATCTTGAAGTTCCAAAGTCACCACTAGCGCCTCGCTATCGACGGGGACGTCGCCTACCACTTTAATGCGACAATAGGAAAATCCCGAAATAAATCCAGGGATAAAGTGTCGTGCACCCGAATTTCAAGCGCGGGTGAGAGCCCCAACCAATGGCTTTTGCCATTCTTCATTGTGAGCCCCTAAATTAAATGTTATTAAAATATCGTTAGTGAGGTAGTAAGTTATAACAAAAGTGATAATATTTGTAAAGAAAATTAAATAAAACGAACAATCAAACACAGTTTGTAAAAGTAAAAAAAATTACATTTATTTTGAGACGGAGAGAGTATTTCTAACTAAAGAAACTCTTCTGCATTCCCATCCTCTTCTTCGACCAGAGTTCTACTACTTCGGCACAGCCCAAAATTTCTTTTGTCCTCCCATCCGAATGTTTTTTGGAATTTTAACCCGCTCACCGGCAACAACAAGCAGTGTAGCGCCAAGCACGTGCACGTTCTTGCAATACCACACGAGCCAGCACCCCAGCACTTGCCCAGATGCGAAGCATTTTACATCACATTTTCCTACCTTCCCTTGCAGGATACTGTATGTGTATCCAACAGAAAGACTAGTCGACGACAAAAAAAAAAAAAAAATTAATAAAAATAAAATGAAAGGCCGTCACAGAGATCAAGCTCAGTAACCGATGTAAAAATGTTTTTTTTTTCTTTACAAAAATCAAACCGGTGTAAAATGTCCACGGGGGACAGGGACGTCACATGCCGTTGGTGCGCTTGTGACAGAATTTCTATGTTCAGGGATTAGTTTATCATTCAGTAACTACTATTTTGCAATCACCGAAAGTTGGCGTTATCCAGCTAATCAAAGATAATCTCTCTCACCCTGCGACCTACTAGTAAATAATAGTATCACAGATTATCTAAAAAAAATAGTAGTGTCACAGGATATGGGGATCGTTTTGCAACCATAGACTGACCAAAACGCCAACTGTTTCTTTCGCCAAAATTTATACAAGCAAGCACGGCGATTGCTGTTTCCTTTGTTGAACTGGTTTGGACGTAGTACATGACAACTTATACAGGACTACAGCTAAGGTATCCAGTCCAGATACAGCAGATAGAGATGAATTGAGTTGTTGCAACCTCCAAGCTAGTTTTCTAATCGAAGAACGCGAATTTGTTGACTCTTCTCGAGTTCCATCTTGCTCCGTCTGAATCTGGACTGGACCTGATCTTAGCCTCGACACAACGCAACAGTTGTGAGGCCAGTTTTTAGTAGGATAGCAAAAGGTTGACCTGACCCAACTGACATTTTTAAGCAAGCAACAGAACGAGATAAACAATCGAAGTCAATTAGAAACACTGGGCAAATACGCGCTACGATCTGCGCTAAAAAAAACGAGTTAAGCGTGACACATACTCAGCACAACATTGCAAATAAGAAAATGATATTGGAACTTGGAAGGGGGGCCGAGAGATACCTGTCCAACAAGGCAACATTTTTGAAGGAGACCAAGTCTCTACCCATGTACCGCGGTGTACCCTGCGTTTTTTACCGACCGGTAAACCGCGGCTTACGCGGTAACGGACTTTACCGCCCGGTCCGTTACCGCTGGGCGGGCGGTAAAAACCGTCAAATTCAAATTTGAAAATTTGAAAAAAAATGTTGAAAATATTCTATAAAATAGTTCATGATTTATAGAAGCCAATGGTATAAAAATTTGTCAAATTGGAGTTGGTTTGGTATAAAAAATTTCAAATCTAAGTTTGAAAAAAAAAAAAAAAGAAAAATACACAGCCGCCCATTAAATCATGAAGGTCGAAAAACATACTAAACACACTCAAATTTAAGTAATTTTGACATCATTGGATTCTACAAATCATGAAGTATTTTTAGGAATTTTTTTAGCATTTTATAAAAAAATTACATTTTGAATTTTGAAAAACCGTTCAAACTGCTCAAACCATTTCGGTAAACCGCTCAAACCGGGCGGTATAAATTCCAAACGCCCGGTTTACGGTTTTTACCGTTCGCCGGCGCCGTTTGAATTCGGTTGAATTCAAATTTCAAACCATCCGTAACCGTCCGGTTTACCGTCGACCGGTTTTATTTACGAAACCAGGGCCGGCGGTTTGAGCCGACCGGTCGGTAAAAAAACCCAGGGTGTACAGAAAAAAAAAAAAGGCACGTCAAGTCAACTAGGTTAGGTAAAATGATATTCATTCAAAGGTTAAATGGACAGTTTCACAACTCACAAGCACCAGTTTGTCCCTCATTCCAAACTCATGTTGGCCAACGCAGTGAGATTGAATTTCAAAGTACCAACCCAAATGATAAAAGAAAACAGAACTGATGACTCAGGTGCAACATTTAGCTGTACTTCAAGGTAACACACTGAAATAGGTATAGGTATCTGCAAAAGACTACTACTATAAAGCTGTACCCATAGGACTAACTGAATAAACCCATATATCTAGGAGTATAACATAACAGATCAAATTGCTTCACCAGGAAACGAACAGTGCGCATCTATTAGAGTCACGGGACCACGACTCAAAAGAGGATTATTTCTGCGTCCTTGGATGCTCTTCTCATCTTCAGGATACGTTTGAGGGATTCTTTGTCCAGTTTGTTGTTGTCCTCTATTCTCGCACTTCTAAGTACAGGTGCATCTTCAAGCAAAAGTTTCAAGAAGCCTGACTCTGCACAGGAACCAGTAAAGCTGTTCATAACAACTGTATAAAGGTTCTTGAAGAGACAATCCTGGTGATCAACTGAGTCCCAAAAAATTTGAGGTGGGTGATGAATAGCCCCTGTGCATAAGCTGCAAAGTAAAGAATTGTTAAGAGACGAAGATTCATGAGATGTAGCAAGGCAGGGATTTTCATCAGCCGTACCTGTAGCTCCATGCGTCGCAAGTTGGGAGCAATTTGAAACAAACAGTGAGCAGCGTTTGCTTCCTTCAGGTTACCAAGGTCAAGCTCCAGGGTTATCTCCGTCAGCCGATTTAACAATCTTGGTAGTTTTCCTGGCACAATTCCATGCGCTGCACACTGTAAAGTAGCGAGGTGTCACCTAACATATGACTCAATGGTGATAGAATAAAAATCAGGGTATGCACTGTGGCAGCTTCTTTGTTCATACCTCAAAAGCGTGCCCGAGTAATGAAATACTTTCAATATCTAAAAGAGAACCAATGAACTGACAAAGATTAAAGTTGGACCCAGCCCTTGGGACATAACCAGTGTTAACTCGCAGGTCAATCACTGCTGAAGAGACATGTGGCGTAACAAGATTAAGATGTTTAAACATGCCATCAACTCTTAGGACTTTGAGCTTTGTTGAGTGGATAGTGATATCAGCAAAGCTGAGCAACCTAGAGAGAACAAGTTCCTCTAAGTTCGGGCAGCTTGCTACTAATCCCCCAATATTGTTTTCCGTTGCACAGAACTCAACAAAATGAAGGGTATGCATTCGCTTAAAGCCTGTAAACAGAGGTGGCAACTGAAATATACAACCTTGCAGGCAAGCATATTCCAATTCCACACATGAGAAGAAAGAAGAAGGAATTCTGTAATTCCTCCATATCCTTGTCTTAATTTGAATCTCTTTAATTCCATTTCTTGACAGTATAAGCATCCACCTCTGGATGTGTCCTCTTGGAGCAAACCAATGAACCCGTCGAGCATGCATTTCAAACTTCAGAATAGGGCCATTATGGAGGTAGAGAAAATTATGGACGTAGGTGGCAAATTTTTCACTGACAATATCTTCATTACCATAGCCTAAAAGCAAAATCATCTTCCCTGAATATCAATTCAGTCATCGAAGCCCATGTGTATCTCCATTTCCTTGACAAGAGACATGTTCTTACAGCTTCTTTTATTGGCAAACAGCAGAGAATTTTGTCTTTGATAACATCAGGTATATTACTGATTATATCAACATTTGCAACAGACTTATGTCTTTTTCTTTTGGGAACCTCCCCGATCCATTGGGCATACTTCTACTGTGAGAACCTGCACTTGTGATATGATAAAAACAAGTCATAAATATCTAAATCTAAAAAATGATGATATGAAGCATATTATCTATTTTTTGACAATAAAAACAGATAAGACCCATATAAAATTACTGCTGGATTGTTTAATCAGTTTGAGTTAAGCCCAAGGTTTTACATTGTAATATGTGTGCCATCACTGTGAGCATTGTTTTTGAGGTGTTGCTGTGTTCTGTGGTGCTAGGGGGTACGCCTGAAAGTCCGGGTGCCTTTTAGGTAAAACCTAGGAGATAGCATACTAAAACCTTGTAGCATCCCGTGGCGTCAGGGGGGTACATGCCTGGACACCAGGCAACGACTTAAAAACATGACTGCGAGGTCCAATAAAGCTTTATTGAGAGGTGGTGGAGCTTACAGCAGTCCATGGGCAGGCCAAGATCTTTGTCATGAGCATAGGTTGTGCCAAACCCAGTGTCACAAGCTCAAGCCTCAGTTTGAGCTAGATGTTTGATGCAAAGACACCTAGTCTAAGCCCAAACAAACATGAGGTCACAAACTTTTTTTTTTTTTTTTTTGAATCTGTGTACGCTCCATTATGGGAAAAAAAATAGTTTCTATTTTGGAAGAAAATGACTATCTCAAGCTTAGAAACCAACATTGTCCTGGGCCAAGTTCAACATTACATTTTTTAGGTTATGATATTATTAGGCTTGCCTGTGGCCTGAATGCTTCTATATCACGGAGGATTCCTGACACAGCAAGTTCATTTAGGTATTAAACTAATGTGTATCCTTTTTCAAAACTTCGATACATATTTAAGTGCTGTTTGATTAGTGCATTGTAAACGCAAACATAAAGGGAAATGAATACCGTTGCAGACTGAAGAAAGTAATCAAATACATGGATTCTTTGGTCCACGTGAGGTAATTGCTCGCTACGTGATCCATTTTTGCGGTTGGATGTGGGCACTAAGGGCATTGCATATGGCGGGATCGGGTTACACCCTGAGCCGAATACAGCACAGTCAGACCAAATGGAAATTAACGGTAGTGGGTTCCATCATGAACCATTTACAGTGCGAAATAGGCCAACCAAACAGCACCTTAGTCAAACCTTATTAATTGAATACAATAAAATCACTATCCAAAATATATTTAATCAAAGATGCATTAACTAGAAATGGAAGAATCATAAAAAAATAGTTATGACAACAATAGTTAATTTAATTAGAGAAAATTTGCAGAACTGGTTTTAAAAATTTCCAGAGCAGATTAGTTAGAATAAATATGAATGCACATTATAAAGTGAGAAAGAGAAGTTAAAATTTCATATGTGGCATGAAATGTGCTATAGCTACAAGCTGTTATCTATAGCACCAATAATGGCTATGCAATGGCCATAGCTACACCCATGATCCTTTTAGGTATAGCATTGCTTTCAAAGTTTAAACAGAGCTATAGCTATTTAAGCACTAATCATGCCAATCCATCAGTGAACAGCTGTTACAAGACACAAAAATTTGGCAGCTTATGTCTTCATCCGACAAAAATGTGTAGTCTGAACTGCTTTAATACTCCTTCTATTTCAAATTTTTGTCAGTATACATTCTATAGCAGAGTTTTATCTATACACATCATATCTACAAAGAAGCAGTATTTCACATGCAATCAGATGGCAGAATTGATAGACGTGTAACAATAAGATATTAAGGTGAACTTTAAGTAGAAATGAAATGTGGCAAACGAGCAATGAAGATCATCTACTTCAGCCGGCAGTAGTTTTAGGCTCAGCCATTATGCTCTTTCAATTAGCCCATCATACAAATACTTTGATATACTAAAAATAAGAACAAGAAAAACAACTCTAATGCGAACCAAGTTTCACCAAGAACGAGGCAACTGGAGATGACATAGAAAACAATCATACAAAGTGTGCCTGTACTCAAAAGTCAAAATTATGGGCAGGAAAACGAGGGAAAACTAAGAGCATATTCAGCACTTCCCCGATACCTGACCTAGTCCTATCCCATATAATGAGCCACCTCTCCCAACCCCCTGCACCCACCCACACACCCACCATCACGCCCACATGGCCTGCCCCTATCTTTCGTGGGGGCGATATATTGGGATCCTGGTGTAGCGACTCAAAATATTAAAATAATAATAATATTGCGATATTCCTGCATTTTTTTTCCTCAAATATGCAACAGGTGGTATTAAGACGAAAAAGTTATAACAACGCGCACTAGGGGGAATTCTGCCCTCCCTAACACAAGGAATTAAACCCTATTACAGTAGGCAACGTATTACAGTATTACTAGCTAGCTATACTCTCTGCGTATTAGGTGATAGACTATTGGGATATTGCTGACGAGACAGAGCAGAGCGTAATGAGACATTGAGAGGCGCGAGAGGCCCAAGCGACCGGTAAGAGAAGGCCAGAACACGACGGGACCTTACCTCCCCTGGAGTTTGGGGTTCCGGCTCGGCTGCCCCCGATCTCGTCCTTGCGCCGGCACAAGCAAGTTGGTTTCGGCCACTTGTTTCCCTTCCTTCTCCGCCGTGGTATCCGCCGCCGCCGTAGAGAATCCGCAGGGCAGGACGGGGCAGGAGATCGTCGTCGCCTCTAATGCGTAGCTGGACTGCGACCGGGCGGGGTTAACTGGGGCAGGCCGGGGCAATCGACGAGAACTCCTGCCGCGATGCACAGACCAGCCGGGCCCGGTGATGCTCGGGGACCCCTAACGCGGAGCGTAGGAGAAATCACAGCGAGGGCGCGGCACCGCACTGTTCCGGCGCGGCGCTCCCCGCCGGCATTCCCTAGGTGCCGGATAGGTTGTGGGGGTTTTTTCTCGTCGAATTGTGCAACGGGCGGCGGTTGTTCTCGGGTTGTGGCCTGTGGATGGGCCGGGCCGAACCGCGGCGCAAAGCAATCGGGCGCAAGCGCGAGAAGCCCATGCAGTGGTCGCTGGCCACGCTGGGCTGGAGACGCGTGCAAGAGAGCTCGGCCCACAACGTATTTGAGCCCAATCAAGACAAGTCATCCAAATCCAACCAAAAGCTTCGTCTCTCTCTCGAATACATACATGAAGGTAGAAATTCGAACGTAGACGCTCATGTTATAGCTAGAAGCCTTGTAACAGCAGAATCAGGTAGATTTGCCTGGTTTATTTCGCCACCTGACGGTGTTTGTAATCATGTTAACCCTCGTTGAATAAAGTGAGTGGTTACGCCTAAAAAAAAAAAACATCTTTTTTTTCACAGAAAACACAATTTTATTGATTTAGCAGCAAGATGCTGCTATAGGATAGTACAAAGCATAATGCGCTGAATGCAGCGCAGCTGACAAGGGCAGGTGCCAATGTGGTCACCATTTGAGCATGTTACATTAAAGAAACCAGGGGAACCAGAAGGTGATCTATAGGCTCGATTTGCTAAATAGTGAGCTCTAATATTCTGGTTTCTATCAATTTTGATGATCTGGAATGATATGTCCTCCACATTGTTTCTAAATCGTTGTGTAAACGGCTTGATTCTCCAATCCGGAGGTTCCTGATCCTTGTTCTCCAAGAGGTAGTGAGCCAGGATTTGGTTGTCAGTGTACGTAGAAACTGACTCTTCCTAAATTGAGCTTCCTGAGAATGTCAGAGGCGAGGGCTAGAGCAGCTGC
This sequence comes from Hyparrhenia diplandra, assembly GCA_015847255.1. Taxonomy (NCBI): domain Eukaryota; kingdom Viridiplantae; phylum Streptophyta; class Magnoliopsida; order Poales; family Poaceae; genus Hyparrhenia; species Hyparrhenia diplandra. The sequence continues at coordinate 77,521 of JADLZK010011075.1, forward strand.
CTCACCCATAAGGACTGAACTGCAGGAAGGAAGTTGGGCTTGTATGTTGAACTTGAGGTTGTTGAATGAATCAACAATGTAAATCCCAATCCCTGCTTGGCATGGTTCCTGCAAAGAGAAATCTGAATAGTAGATGCATCCGTGTAGCAACGGAATTCCATTTGTAATCCTGATGAGTCTTGATTGTCCCGGCAAGGGACATGATCTTCATTAGACAACATATCTTGTAAAGTGTGGTTCTCCAAGCAATTTGTACCTACAGGAAGAAAAACAAGATTGCAAGGGATCTCTGTGGATTTAATTTTGATCCGATTGCTGCTGCTTGCATTAGGTAGCAATTCAAACATTGAGTACTCCGTCTAGATAAATCCAACCAAAACAATTATGATCTCCGTCCGTTCCAAATTATAAGTTACTTTGACTTTTTTTTGGTACATCCATTTAGCTATGCATTTACACCCTCCGTCCCCATAAATAAAAGTCTGTTTTTGACTTCTATAATCCTTGTTTGGCGATTCGTCTTATTTAATTTTTTAATGTAAATAATAAAATAAATAAATCATTATAAAAGTATATCTAACGATAAAATAAGTCATAACAAAAATAATTAATTTTTCTTAAAATTTTTTAAATAAGACAAACTTTTAAATGAGGATTGTATAGAAGTCAAAAACGAACTTTTTTTATTTATGAGGCGGAGGGTGTATATATGATAATATGTTTCAATGCCAAACAGGGTTTTTTTAGCTTGTAGGTGTTGGGCACATACTATCCCAGCCGTCCAGCCAACCTCGAGATATGTGCTTCTGACCTGACAGCTACACATTCTCTACATACAATATGTACTTCTATACGTTAGCTATACACCTCCTCTAGTTTTTTTTTTTTTTTTTTGCTACTAACACACTGACAACTTCACCTTTTTGCTTCCTTTTTCATTCTCACTCCCTTCTTTTCTCTCTCATTCTCGGGGGATGTTTAGTTGGTGAAATATTTTTGGTTTGGATCTATCAGAAGATTATTCGTTTGTATTTGGTAATTATTATCCTATCATGGACTAACTAGTCTTAAAAAATTTGTTTTATTTCTTTTCATTAAACTGTATAATTGGTATTTTTGTTTACTTACGTTTAATGTTTCATAAATCGTTAAGAGATTCAATATGATGGGAAATTGTAACACTTTTTGGGTTGGTGTATGGGAACTAAACATGGCCAGCTCATTCTCTGGGAAGAGAGAGTTGTGTGATGCTTATTCCCAAGTGTACAGCAGGAATGGATGGGTGGGCTAGCACAACAGCAATGGGTGGGTGGCAGCACGAGTCGTTTGAAAAAGGAAATACAAAAGGACAATACGGTGGGAAAAGAAAGTTAGCACAGGTGAATACAAGGAGAGATAAGAATGGCACAGATCTTGAGAATAGTTTTTGACGGCCCAGATAGTATGTGCCCAACATATAGATTCCACATGACATTTTGCTCCAATTCCTCTACCTCGGCGTCATCTTCTAGAGGGCGTGGACCTCGTCAGCTCGTTGCTAAAAAAATGTTGCCGAGAAGGAATTGCAAGGATGATGCTCGGGCCCCACTTATAAAAATAACAAAAAAGGACATTTCAAGCCAAGCTCCCACCAAAGTTGACGATATAAGGGACGGAAAAATCAAAGTAATGGTTGAGATAATAGAAACTCTTTCGGTGGCTACCAAAAAGCTACAATCTTTTTAATAATGGCCCACATCGAATTAGCTCATTTTAATCAGCGTCACAGCGTTGTCTGCCATTTCACATGGAGTTTGCCTGGAAGGGAAACTCCATGTCTATTGCTGGCAGGAAAGTGCAGATCAACTCTAGCCTCACTAATACTCCAATTTATCATATGTCCCTTTATCTCATGCCAAAAAACCATCGTAGATAATCTTGATAAAAATCAGAAGAAAATTCTTCTAGCAAGGAGCAGGGACTAAGAAAAAAATACAATTTTATCAAGTGGACTAAGATTTGTAAGGATAAAAAGAAAGGTGATCTTGGGATTAAAGATATTAGGCTATTAAACATCAGTTTATTGTGTAAATGGCTCTAGAAACTGGATAAGGGCAATGGCCTGTGGCAAAACATTATGAGATATAAGTATATTCAAAAGACAGTTTGTCCAATGTGAAACACAAACAATATGATTCTGCTACCTGGGCTGACTTACATAAAATAAGGAAAGTTTATTTGCAAGGAAGGAAACTTGAAGTTAAAAATGGTAAATCTACTCTTTTTTGGAAGGATGCTTGGCTGTTTGATAAACCTCCACTACTACGTAAATGATTTTCGATGGCGGTCAAATATGATTTTCGGTGGCGTTTTTCATGACCGCCACCCATGTAGGGTCACGGAAAATGGTTCATTTTGAGGTGGCGGTCAAAATGCCTGCCACGGATAATTAAAAAAACAAAAAGCCCGGATCGGGCCCAGATTGAGCCCGCCCGTCGAGCCCGCCCATTTGGCGATTTGGGTGTCGCCCGTGGCTTTGATCCGCCGACCGCCTCCCGGGCCGGATCCGGAGGGAGGGGCGGCGGATCTGGTGTAAGGTCCTAGATAGCTAGAGGGGGGGTGAATAGCCTATAAAAATTTTCTACAAGCTCAACTAAACAAACCGATTAGTATAAAACACGGGTAGAAAGCGGTTTGCACTAGCTCTATTGTCTTGCAAGCCTCTGGTGACAATTCTAAATATATTCTATGATCTCTATGTCAATCAAAGGCTATGTCACTACTCTAACTAGTGAGCAATCCTAATATGATCCTTATGCTAGCAAGAACAACCTACACAAGCAAGTGCTAGCTCTCTACTCAAAGTAATCTAGCAAAGTAATGCAAGAGTGAGAAGCTTGTTATACCGACGTGTAGAGGATGTCAACCAATCACCGGGAAGAAGAAAAGCTATCAATCACTCGAAGGTGATGATCCACACACGGAGACAATGAACAAGTCGATTTGTTCACCCGGAGTTCACTTGTACACCAATAAGCTAGTCTCCGGTTGTGCCGACCAACACAAGGATGGTGTTTGAGCTAGGCGGTGCCCTTGCTAGCCTCAACACACCACTCACAAGTGAGGTACCCAAGACACGAGCAATGTATTCCTTGCACTTTGCCTTCCCGACGAGGAGTGTGTAATCCTCTCACAAATCAACCGGAGGTGGCCAAGAAACAATCACCTCTTCTTGCCAACAACTCCACCAATCCACCAAGCCGGCTAGGAGCGGTGTCTCCAAGAGAAACGAGAAATCCACCGTCTCTCACAACGATCCCCAAGTGCCTCTAGATGCAAGAACTCGATGCAATACACTAGGATCAACTCTTCTCTCAAGAATGAAGCTCAAATCAAGAATGAGAGAGGAGGGAGGCTTGCTTGCTTGCTCAAAGATGTTAGGAATGATTCAAATGTTCAAGAGTGAGAGCAAGAGGCAGCCAAGGGGGTATAAATACCCCTCACCACGAGATGTGGCCGTTGGGGAAACCCACGGTTTTGCGGCGCCGGACCGATCGACCCGGACTCACCCGGTGAGTCCGGGTCGGTGGTCCTCGGTCACAACCGACAACCCCGAACAAGTGATCGGACCCCGTCTCGGCCGGGTCCGTCCCGGTTCCGGTCGCTTCACCGAAGGAAGCATCCGTCGGTCGCGTCCGGATCGACCCTCGGCGAAACCCCGGTTTACACCCTTCTTTGGAATTACGACCGGACCCGCACACCGGTGCGTCCGGTCGGTTTCCTCCGACTTCCGGTCACCGCGTCCGGTCCGCCGCTGAAGCCGCAAAATCCGTCGTTTTTTGTCGTCGTTCCTTCGCCTTTGCTCCAAACCGACTTCCGTCACTTGTTTCTTGTTGCCGACACGTCGAAGAACACCTCGACACCATGTGTTAGCATTTTTGAAACCATTTTCGACAAGTGCGGAGTTAGCTCTTTAGGTTAGAATACATGCATATGAGACTTAAACCTAAAGGCACGTGAGGATCGATATGTACGAAAGTTTTCCCCTCTTTATAGTATGGCTTATCGATCCTATAACCACCCACACTCTCTATAGTGTCTTGGGTGTGAAATCAAAAGCCCTATGGTTATACCTTTGCCTTGGGGACAATTGATCTCCAAACCACACCGAGTTGCATGCTTGATCAACTTTTGGATCACCTCGATCCATCCTCCATGATTACTATGCACCAACTACGGCACGACCAATCTCCAATCTAGTCAAACACTTAGCATCGAGAGATTGGTCCTTAGGTGTCACTAATTAGCCAAAACCAAACTAGAGATCTTCAATCTCCCCCTTTTTGGTAATTGGTGACAACCCACATAAAGGTTTTATGATTAATGTTTTTGAACATACAACGGTTGTCCAAGCATTTTGCTTACAATCATAGGATTGGACAATCATCATAGTTCGGTTTTGGTAGCATGAGCTCCCCTACATGTATGCCACGAGTTTGGAATGAAGCATTGCATACATGTATGAATATTAAAATTGAGGGTGAGCTATGTTACCAAAATGACGCTTTTTAAGGTGAAAGAAACGGATCTTTGAAGCGTGATACCAATCGGAGTTGCGCCATTTTCACCATTCAAGCATCAAGGTAACTAGATTTTCATTAAAACTCAAAGTACCACGTGAGATCACATTAAGAGCAAGGTACTTGAATTAAGAGCGGAATTTAGAAAATCTAGCTAGCTCCTATGCATGCTAGTTATCAACCACTTGTAAAGCAACTTGTGAAAACTAGCGTACACCACACAAGCATGTATATAGAATTTAAATACATGTGCAATGAGCAAGTCATATGTTAGTGCACAAACAAATGCAACAAATTGTCTATGAGCTTGCTCCCCTATTTGTGTGAACCACTTGTTAACTCATGAACCACATGAGAGGTTTTCAAAAAACATGTGAAATTTTTAATTTTCCAAAAACCTTTCATGCACTAATCTCTCCCCTTTGTCGACAATTTCCACAAAAGGTATGACCATGTTGTGTTATTGAAGAGAGAATAGTACTCAAATTTGGTCAAATTTGGATCACTTGCCAACCATATATTTCGGTTTGAACCAAAGACAAGCTTCTTCACACCTCATGATAAGGGTTATCTTGCCTATGTTGAAGTATATGTGTGAAAAGTTAGCCAAATTCAACACTTGAGATTGCAAGCCCATAAACTTGTCATATGTCATCACTAGATCAAACAAGCATAAAGAGCAATAGTGATGGCATACATACATTGAAATCCTTTTATTTTCCATGAATGCTTCCTAAGGCACAAGTTATATGTCTATATGTTCTAACAAGTCCTTAGATATCATGAATGTCATGCCAAATAATTTTACCTTGGCTTTGCTTGATGAAGAGGCATGTCATGATAGTGGGGTGCATTCAACTCATATTTGAGAAGTCAAGGATATTCAACTCATTTCTTAGCTTGCAAAACCTCTTCTCATCTAGTGGCTTTGTAAAGATGTCGGATAGTTGATCTTCGGTGCCAATAGGTTGGATAGCAATGTCACCCTTTTGTTGATGATCTCTAATAAAGTGGTGTCTTATGTCAATGTGCTTGGTTCTTGTATGTTGGACCGGGTTTTGAGTCATTTTGCAAGCACTCTTATTGTCACAATACAAAAGGCACATGATGAAAATCAAACCCATAATCCTTCAAAATTAATCTCATCCATAGCAATTGTGCACAACAACTACCGGCACTAATGTATTCGGCCTCGGCGGTTGAAAGTGTCACACCTGTTTGCTTCTTTGATGACCATGATACTAGAGATCTTCCAAGGAATTGACAAGTGCCACTTGTGCTTCTTCTATCAACGTTGCATCCCCATAGTCGGAGTCCGAATATCCAATAAGCTCAAAGTTTGACCCCTTGGGATACCATAGCCCAACATTTTGTGTGTGCTTCAAGTACCTCAATATTCCTTTTTGATGCCGTGAGATGACTCTCTCTAGGTGAGGATTGAAACCTTGCACACTTGCCAACACTAAATATCACATCGGGCCTAAAAGCGGTCACATAGAGTAAGCTTCCAATCAATGACCTATAGTACCTTTGATCAACCATATTGCCACTTTCATCATTGTCCAATGATCCATTGGTCCCCATTGGTGTATTGATGCCCTTTGCATCTTGCATGCTAAACTTCTTGATCATGTCTCTAATGTATTTCCCTTGACTAATGAAGGTGCCATTCTTTATTTGCTTGATTTGAAGACCAAGGAAATATGTGAGCTCTCCAAGCATAGACATCTCAAATTCTTTTGCCATCATCTTGGCAAACTCTTCACAATACTCTTGATTTGTTGATCCAAAGATGATATCATCGACATATATTTGTATGACAAACAAATCATTTCCAATCTTCTTGGTGAAAAGAGTAGTGTCAACTTTGCCCATCTTGAAGCCTTTCTTGAGTAAGAAGTCTCTCAACCTCTCATACCATGCTCTAGGTGCTTGCTTCAACCCATACAATGCCTTGTTCAACTTGTACACATGGTTGGGATGATGGTAATCTTCAAAACCGGGTGGTTACTCAACATACACTAGCTCATTGATAAACCCATTGAGAAAAGCACTCTTGACATCCATTTGATATAGCTTGATGTTGTGAGCACATGCATAGGCCAATAGAATTCTAATTGCCTCTAATCTTGCAATCGGAGCATATGTTTCACCAAAGTCAAGACCCTCTATTTGAGTGTAACCTTGTGCAACTAGTCTTGCTTTGTTTCTCACAACAATGTCATCTTCATCTTGCTTGTTCTTGAACACCCATTTGGTTCCAATGACATTGTAGTCTTTTGGTTTCTCTACCAATTCCCAAACCTTGTTTCTATCAAAGTTGTTAAGCTCCGCTTGCATTGCAATGACCCATTCTTCATCCTTCAAGGCATCATCAATTTTTTTGGACTCTTCTTGTGACACAAAAGCAAAGTGTTCACAAAATGCCGCTAGCCTTCCTCTAGTTTGCACTCCACTTGCAATGTCACCAACAATTTGATCAATTGGGTGATCTCTAGCAACACTTGAGCTTTGGAGTATTGGAACTTGATTGCTTGAGCTTGGTTGATCACTTGTTGTTGCTTGAGATGATGTACTAGCTTGTTGTTGATCTTGAACTTGAGCACCACTAGCTTGAGTTATTTGCACTTCATCTTTGTCATCATCAACTTGAGTTGACCTAATATCACCAATGTCCATGCCCCTCATGGCATTTACCAATTGAGTTCCACATGCTGCTTTTGCAATCAAGCTGAAACTCTTGATCACCTTTTATTTCAATATAGTATGCCTAAAGTTGTATGGGTAACTTTTGCCACATGCATTGGGGGCTCATGATAAGTGGTATGAGAAATGGTTGAACCAAGCAGGGGCTTTCCATTCTTTAAGGATTGTTGTTGTTTGTTGGGCTGTCTGGAAAGCAAGAAACAAAATGTGTTTTGAAAAAAAAATCAAAGGCACCAACACCACTCTCCATTGTATGATATGCATGTGCCTTAATGAGTTACTGGGCGGGCTAATATGCAGGTATTGAGAAGGAAGTACTTGAAGAGGTTGTCAACGAGATGATGCAGACAGATGTCAGGTTGCTGGTCGAAAAATAGAAGAAGGACCAATTGAAGCCGAGAGATTGAAGAAGAGATGAATGCTCTGAGCTGGAATCTGGCGTTGACAAAGGAGTCTCCTTCTCTGCTTTTAGATTAGTTTCGTTTATGTTTGGTTGTCCGTAATGGTCTGAGGTGGAGTTGACATTTAATTTGCTCTACATCTCTTCTTCTCGAAGGCAATTTGTCAAACCGGTAATAGACTTACCTTTTTTAGATCGTTCTCAGGTGTTAGCCTGTTTTGCTACTCTCAGAGCTTTGGTTGGTTTGTATGGTTCTTCTGTAGATCCTGTTTCTAATCTGTCAAAAGCAGAAGCGTGTATTTCTCGGTAATGGAAATGTGTCACTCCTCGGGTTTTTTTTAAGAAACATGTTTCTGTCCTTTTTTATTTTTTATTCGTGTTTTTTAGTTGTTTTTTAAAAAAATCGTGTTTTATGTACTTGCAAGCGCGTCTCTTTTGCCCAGTGCTTGATCGCAGTCGCCCGGTGGGTCAAGGTCAATGCGGAAGGAGCGAGCTCCCGCTCCGCTGCCGGAAGGATACACAGCCAAAATGTCACGGAAACTTCCTCGTCACCCTCGGGCACCCGCATTGGGAGGGAATAAGGGGGGAGTAAGCTCCTGCTGCTGGTAAGATACATTGTGAGCCTGGTAGGGAAAGGTGGGAGTAGTTGCTACCGGTATTAGTGTTACACTCGGGTAGCAAGGAGTAAAAAATAGTATTCTTTCTCACGGCTGTCGCATGCAGTAGTCCTAGCACATGCGGTCTTACCCATAGTTAGCCTTGTCTTCTCTCAACTGTTGCATGCAGGAGCTGTGGTTTGTGGTTTAATATTTTTTTTCTCTAGCACCTAGACAGACATTGTGAAGGTTGGTTGCATGCTTACTACCACCTCTGTTTGGTCCCACCTTACTACCTCCTACTCCCTCCATTTCAATGTACAAGTCGTTTTAGGATCTTTCACGGTTACCAAAGTTAGACTTAAAAGTTAAAAACGAAAGACTTACGTTAATGCTGTACTTTGTTTAGATGGCTGAAATTTCTAACTGGGTTTTTTTTCCCTACTTTCTCTCCATCACATCACATTAAATACACCAAAAGACATATATTTCAAGTATTAAATGTAGGTAAAAAGCGGTAAAAATTACACGGGCGGTTTTAGATGTACATTTTTGCGTTTTATCGGCGGAGGTTTGATTTTTTTCAAAAGTAATTTTTTTATAAAATGCTAAAAAATTGGTGGGATAATATTTACCAATCCAACAAAATTACTTAAACGTGTGTTTAGTATGTTTTTCGACCTTCATGATTTAATGGGTGACATTTTTTTTTTTTTTTTTTTTCAATCTAAACAATTTTTTTATTAAACCAACCCAATTTGACAAATTTTTATACCATTGGCTTCTAAAACCAAAGAATTTTTGCTACGTTAATGCTGTACTATTGAGGTCTCATCATGTCAGTGGAGTACAGAGCTGCCACTAGCAGCCGGCCACCGCGCGAGTTTCTATTTTATTTTATTCACTGGACAGAGACAACGATACGACCCATACTCACTCCGTCTGATTTTTTGTCATTTCTCCGGATTTCGTGCCATCTTTTTTCAAAAACTTCGTCTTATTCAAATTTTTTTGCACAAATATAATTTATTTTGTTACGATTTATTTTATCAATAATGGTACTTGAATATTAATTATTTTATTTTATGATTTACATAAATATTTTGAATAAAGACGGATGGTCAAATATGAAGTTCAAAAAGTCAAAAACGACAAATTCTATGGGAAGAGAGGGTACACTATCTATCTCATAGGCTGTGGCAGTGTTAGTCCGACCGCTGAAGCTAGAACGTCAAGTATTTTGAGACAAATTTGAATTCTAGAACGACTTGTATTACAAGATGGAGGGAGTATGCCGGATGCACATTGCGGCTGCTCTCACCCTCCAGCTACTGAGCGCTGCACCCTAGCTCCACAGGCTACAGGCCGCAGCCGTTGACTCCATCGATCCTCACTCTCCCAGTCTCCTTGCTCACCCAACCTCCGCGCGCACCCTCGATCTCCGACCGGCGAGATGGCGGAGGCGTTGGCCGGCTGGCCGGTGTGCCCGATCATCAAGATCGTCATGGATAAGGCCAAATCCTGCGCCTCCGACAGGATCAAGTTCCCGAGCGACGGCGTCCCCAAGGCGCTCAAGCGGATGGAGCACTTGCTGGACCAGCTCCGCGCCGTGGCGGGCGCCGTCCAGCGGGGGGACCCTCCGTACAGATCCGGGGAGCTGGACCTCCGTGCGTGGCTGCAGCAGCTCATGGACACCGTGTACGAGGCCCAAGACGTCGTCGATGACTTCGACGACTCTGTCCCGCCGCCTGAATCCTCCGTCGCAAGGTTCGGCAAGCGGATCTTCGGCACCGACGAGCGCGTCAAGAGGCTCAACGATGTCATCGAGAAGCTGGAAGCCATCTTCACAGCCTCGACGACACTGCTTCTGACGGCGGTTACCAAAGCTTCGGTGGAGTCGCGCGAGCAGAGCGGTCACCTGCCCCCGCTCGGCCGCTTCACGTCCTCGCTGCGCCACCCCGAGCACGTGGTGTTTGGGCGCGACCTGGAGCTGCAAAGCATGGTGTCCTGGCTCCTCGCCACAGGCGGCGACGCCCAGGCTGTCCCTGTCCATGCCCCTGCCCCTTTCCCCGTCGCGGCGATCATGGGACATGGCGGGATGGGGAAGACCGCGCTGGCGCAGCTCCTGTTAGAGGATCAGAATGTGATCTCCACCTTTGAAATCAAGATCTGGGTCCAGCCTGCCCCAACGGACAACGAGCTTGATCTTGCCAAGCAAATCCTCCTGTGCATCGACGGGGCCGTCGACACCTTGGACGGGCTAACGAATTTCGACATGCTTCTGAAAAAGATAAAGGCGAAAGTGTCGTCGCGCAAGTTTCTGCTGGTGATCGACGACGTCTGGAACAAGGAGGACATAGAGGAGCATGAATACCGAGAGATGTGGTCCAAGGTGCTGGCGCCCTTTAGCCATGGAGAAAGGGGAAGCAGGATCGTGGTCACCACTCGCCAACAGATCGTGGCGAATTTGCTGTCCGCAAGCAAGCAGGTCTGGTTGGATGACTTGCCGGCCGGTGACATCTGGTCGTTGTTCAAGAGGTGTGCCTTCGGTGGCGAGGGCATTGATAGTCAGCCTTTTGAACTGCAGGACATCGGAATGAAAATTGCCCAAAAGCTCAAGGGGTCTCCATTGGCCGCGAACGCCGCTGGGCAGATGCTTCAAGGCACACGCCGTGTCTCCTACTGGAGGAAGGTGCTTGAGATGGACAGCTTCGACAATGTTTTCGAAACATTAGTGTTGTCCTACCAGAATTTACCAGGGCACCTACAACGATGCTTTGCAATCTGTAGCTTGTTCCCGAAGAACTGGAGGTTCAAGTGCGATAAGCTGGTGAAGATTTGGATGGCCCTTGGTTTCATCCAGCCAACTAGTGGGGAGGTCCAATTGGAGGATGTGGGAAACAAGTACTTTGATCAGCTTGTGGATAGGTCAGTTTTCCATGGGCAAAAGGTGGGGCATCAGTGGTACTATTACATCCATGATCTTATGCATGATTTGGCCGAGAAGGTTTCTCGGTTTTATTGTGTGAGAGTTGAAGATGCAAAGAAAGAGATCCCCAAGACAATTCGGCACCTATCTGTGTCCAGTGATACCGTGGCACAGCTCAAGAGCCGATGTGAGCTTAAAAGATTGCGCACATTGTTGATTCTCAAGAGCCCTTCCTCTTCGCTGGATCAACTGCCAGAAGATCTTTTCACAGAGCTGAAAGGCCTCCGAGTTCTTAGTTTGAAAGGCTGCAATATCATTCGTCTACCGGAGAGGATTGGGAACCTTAAGCACCTCAGATACCTGACACTTCGCAAATCAATCACTAAGTTTCCACAAGCATTGGCAAAGCTCTTTCATCTTCAAACCTTCAGTACTAGTAGGTCTGGCCGTGAGCTCACGCAAGATATCGCAAACCAGACACGTCTCGGACTGCCCAAACCTTCAGTTGGTCTGGCCTTGAAGTTGAGTAATGCCTCGGATCCTAATGCAGCTAACCGGAGGAAAGACCCTGTTCCCTACCAACCTGTTGAAAGCAATGGTGATGCTAAAGTAGGAAAGGCTAGTTTGCCTCCTAATATGGATATGATTCGAAATTTGGATATCACAGCAGCATGGCAAGGGAAGAAACCTGATGGGCTGCCATTTCTCCGGAATCCTCAAGTAAGTCCACTTTGCTTTTCATAAAGTAATAAAATCCCAAAAAAATGCTAGATAATAGTATCATTCATTCTATCCTTGTCATTCACACACCCATGATAAACAGTGATTTCTTTGCAGATACGCTCCCTTGATGAGTTATACGGCTCTCCAACGTCACCACAAGTCATGCCACTAGAATTATTGAGCAAAACCACAAGTGATTTCTCCGATAAACAAATACTTGGCAGCGGGACATTTGGAGTAGTATACAAGGTAATAAAATAATATTTTTTAATCAACAAAAATATTTACAACAAACACTTTTAACTGTCCTGAGTCGGGACTGCTAGGACAACGGCACAGACAGATTGAAAATGCGGTTGCATTTTCTATAAATCGTAGCTAACGTCAATTAATAATGAAATGTGTGCACTACTTATCCATCAATTATATAAGGGATCATTATAAGAAATAACCACATTAGGGCCTGATTTGATTTCCCAGATTATACTGTGTTATACATCACATGGAGGTCATATGTTTCTATATAAAGATAATGAGTATATCAATAAGAGACAAACATAATGAAATTAAAGGGATATGCATGACAATATATTAAAAAGGGCACACGATAGCTATATAAAATAATATGTTTGGAGTGAGAAAATTTTAATTGTTGTGGTAATAAACAAACTCAATGCAATGACCTTCTATTTTGGTAATGCAATAATGCCATCGTCAATGCTAAATGTTCGGATGTTGATTAGGGTTTCCTCGATGGCAAAGAGATTGCTGTGAAACTACTTCATTCATTGTCACAAAGACTTGACTATAAAGAGGAATTTATGAAGGAGTTGGGGAACCTTTGGAGACTCAGCCATCCTAATATTGTACAGCTACTTGGCTACTGCTATGAAACAATATGTGTTTGCGCAGGTTCTTGCTGAGAGAATCTATAGAGCTCTCTGCTTTGACTATATGCACAATGGAAGTCTACAGCGACACCTTGACGGTAAGATGATGATCCTATATACAATATACATTGGCAAGGCTGCTTATCATTAAATCTTTGCCATCTCCCTTCTGTTTGCTTTTATAGATGAAGTCAATAGACTGGACTGGCCGACATGCTACAAAATTATTAAGGGCACTTGCGAGGGTTTGAACTACCTTCACGTGGGATTGAAAACTCCTATGTACCATTTAGATCTAAAGCCTGGAAATATATTACTTGATAAGAATATGGTGCGAAAATTGCCGATTTTGGTTTATCGAAGCTTGTCTGCGACAACGAGACTCGTGCCACATCAAGCTTTTTGGGAACACTGTAACTTAATGCCTCTCTGAACTTAATTTTCAAAATCAGCTAAATCTTGCTTTTAACACTTTTTGCCTGTACAATTTCTGATGTCATGCAGAAGATACTGTCCTCCCGAATACATTGAGCAGCGGTATGTCTCCAATAAATTTGACATATTCAGCTTGGGTGTTATAATGATAGAGATAATTGCTAGGCCTGAAGGGTACTGCAAGGCAGCTGAAATGCCTTCTCAAGAATTTATCGATCATGTAAGATAAGTCGTTCATGTGAAATTCCTGAATATATATACAAACTTTGAGCAATATTTTGTTATGCCTAACACATTTGGTACAAAAATGAACTTAATTACTTTGTGGATGGATCTCCTAGGTACAAGAAAACTGGAGAAAAAGGCTACAAGCAACACCGGGCTGTGCATCACCAGTATATGAATGCCGTCAGGTGCAAAGATGCATTGAAATAGCTTTAGCTTGTGTCAGTGCTGACAGAAAGCAAAGGCCTAATATTGGGGATATCATAAGCTGGCTGAACGAAATAGAAAATATTGTGTCGGTGTAGTAAAACGAAAAAAGTGAGTTGAGAGTACACAGATGTATTAGCTTGGAAAATTTATGTTAGGTTGCTCGACCATCGCTGGTCCCCATCCCTTCTCCCTCATCTCACTAGAGGCAGAAGGGATTTGGGCCCATCGCTTTAATAAGTTTTCTAGTAAGTCCATTAGGCGTGGCATTGGGAAACTGGTTCACCTGCCTGCAGGGATCTGTTACGTTCCACTTCCAAGTTAAAAATGAAAAAGGCCATACTTTACGAAACTTGGAGATATGAGTGGTCTTCGTAAAGAGCTTCATATCAAGAATCTTGATGTTGTAACAGATAAAGAAGAAGCCTGTCAGGCTGGACTAAACAAGAAGGAGAATGTTAAGGTACTGGAATTAGAATGGAACTCGACTGGTAAAAGTTTTCCCTCCGTTGAGGCTGAAGTTTTGGATGGTCTTGAGCCGCACCAATATGTTAGAAGGCTTATAGTTAGAAGATATCATGGTAATAGATCTCCAAACTGGCTGAGCACAAGCTTGGATCCCACAAGCTTGAAGGTGAGCAACTTCTACGTCAAATACCTGCATTTGATCAACTGTAGAAAATGGGAGCTCCTACCTGGCTAGGAGGCACGCCGACAGGTAGTGGCTGTGATGGCGGCAGTCGGAGATCATGTAGAAGCGGAGGGCAGCGGTCTCCTTTGCGTGCCTCCTCCCTCACGACAAAGACAGTTGCGCACGGTCGACCGGCGATGACTGGTCAAGTCGACAAGTTGTGGCCATCTTCCTGGGCGAGAACCTAGACCTTTTGGTTTGGCGATGGCGGCGCTAGTGGCGTCAGTTTGGAAGCTCGTGTTTGGTCAGTCTATTGCAGTGGTTAGCCTCGTGGTGTGGACGCTGTTGGCCTAGTTGAGGTTGCATATTTGCATGTTTGATGTGTCAACGATGAAGGAAGGCAGTCAGGAGGAGTGCATTGGTGTCCTGATTCGAGGGTCTTGTATCTGTTGGCAGTGAAGGGCAACGGTTTGATAGGACCATATGCTAGTTGAGTCCACGAAGTGGCAAGGAGGCTCACGTGGGAGGCACCCACGACGTTGGCATGGATCACGCAGGCGTGGGAGGCACCTACGAAGTTGGCATGGATCACGCAAGCGTGGGAGGCGATATCCAGTAGATTTGAGGTGCCAAGATGACGTGCGTGGTATGGCGGTGGATGGTCTTGCATTGTGGTGGCCGCTTTCGGCGCGAGGAAGCGTTGCAGCTAGAGGACGTGCGTGACAATTTTTTTCCATGATGAGGCAACTAGGTGGAGCTTCCGTGTGCGTGTGTTGTTTGTTTTTGGGTCGTTGTAATAACGAAAAGAATGCAGAGGCTGAGATATTAAGGGCCTGTTTAGTTCCCCAATTTTCTCAAAACATTTCGTGTTTTATTTTATTATTTTGCAAAATGAAACTAAACATCATGGGTGGGTGACCTCCACTAACAACCCAAACAGCTGAGCCTAATAAAGAAAACTCAACACCATGTGGCAAGTGGTGTAGTGTAGCTACAAAACCAACAACCTCGGCCGCCAAGCAGCCGCTTTGGAACCAAGGCGGCAGAGCATCCGCGAGAACTATGACCATCGACGCGACAAAACACCCGCGGATGGGGCCATCATGCTCCCAACGGCAATCTGCATGAGAGGGAGCGGCTCGAGCAACAACAACCATCGACGCGGCAAAGCATCCGCGGATGGGGCCCTCAGCGCCCCGGAAGCAAAAAGCATGCTGAAGCGTGGGAGGAGGCCTAAGCAACAATAACCATCAACGCGGCAGCATCCACGAATGGGGCCATCACACGAATGGGGCCATCACACTCTCGCCAGTGAAGGGCATCCGCCTAAGAGGGGCCTAAGCGACATCGGCGGCAAAGCATCGCCTCGAGCACGCACCACGCTACACCAACCACAAACCAAAGTGAAGAGCAACATAAAGCACGATTAGGAACAAGTATGATGGCCCACACGGAGGTAGACAAGCAACGGAGCGAGGCGATTCTTCAGCGCCGGGGAAGGAGTTGACGCCGAGACGCCATCGCCGCCGGGCCTTAGAGGCATCCAAGACATGACGTTGGCGATGAGGCGCGAGGTTAGAAACGACGCCTCCAAGAAGGAATGTGGCGCCCAAGGTGTCACCGTCGTTCGCCGGCGAGCCGGCCGAGCTTCGGCCCGAACCCGTGCCACAATCGCCGCATCACCGGGAGGCCAACGAGCACCGATGCATCGCCCAACCAATGGTAGCCCCGGCCAGAACGGGTAGGGGCGAGGAGCCCGGGGGGATGCCGGATCCGGCCCACCTCCATCGCTCGGCCGCCGGAGACCCCCAGGGGGCGCCATCCGCCATGGCCGCCGGCCGATGATGGCTGGACCGCCGGGCAACCAGGGACGCAGCGCCCGCCGCAGACGGGGCCGCCAACACTCACGGGCGCACCCACGAAGTCCGCCCTCAAGGCCGGCCGGAGGAGAGGCGAGCGAAGGGGGCGGACGGCGGCTCCGGCCCGTGGGGACTGGATCCGGCCGTCCGGCGGCGAGGCGGCGGTGGATGCCAGATTTAGTGGGGGGCGCCCCCCCCTGATCCTACCGGGTCCGCGCAGGCGTCGGAGGAGAGAGAGAGCGCCCGAGGGCCAGGCCCCAAAGAAACCGTCGGACGGTGTGGGACGAGGAAGGGCGAGGAAGAAAGGGCCGGACGGCGATCCGAAGCCGGAAGGCCCGGATCCGCCCGGCCCGCGCGGGGACGGAGCGGAGGAGCGGCGGTGGAGGGGGAAGGAGAGGCGATAGAGGTGCGGGAGGTGGGGAGGTGGCCCACGGGGATCCCATGGTTTAGGGGCCGCGTTGGCCGCCGCCCTTGGCCGGGGTGGCGACGGCGGCGGGAGGTGGCGGTGGGGGGGCGGCCCGGCGGCGGCGGCGGGAGCCCCCGGTCGCCCGTGAGGAGCGGTCGGGGTCGGGGGGAGAGATTGACCATACTATCTTTTCTAAAAAATTGATTTGAAGGATACACCGCGTAATCTTATAGCTTTTGATCACTAATCTTTTGCCACTCAGACAGAATGAAAACACCATTCCACACGGAAAGTGACGAAACCAAACCGAGAAAGTTATGTGCAAGACTTCCAAAGCGGCCGCGTCCCGAGTCGGTCAATGCAATGCGCTCCGCTGCCGGGAATCGCACGGAAATTTCCCCAAAACAACCAAAATCACATGGAAATTTCCCCGTGATAGCCCAGAACCCCCCTCCAAGGCTGGTTGAGCGCGACCAAATACCCCACAGCCGTTGACTCCACCTCCTCACACTCTTCTAGTCTCCTTGGTTCCCCACCAGCTGCGCGCACCCTCGATCTCCGACCGGCGATCGAGATGGCGGAGGCGGTGGTCGGCTTGCTGGTGTGCCCGATCATCAAGATCGTCGTCGAAAAGGCCGTCTCCGAGAAGATCAAGTGGGTCGGCGACGGCGTCGTCTCCAAGGCGCTCGAGCGCCTCCGGAGCACGCTGGTCTGTCTCCGGACCGTGGCGAGCGCCGTCCAGCTGCGGGGCTCCACCGCCTCCACGGACAGGTGCCCGGACCTCCGTGCGTGGCTGCAGCAGCTCACGGACGCCGTGTACGAAGCCCAAGACGTCCTCGACGACTTCGACGACCCGGCCCCACACGCTGAATCCTCCGTCGTCAAGCTCGGCAAGCGGATCTTGGGCGCCGACGAGCGCGTCAACAGGCTCAAGGACGTCGTCGCGAAGCTGGAGGGCATCCACGCTAGCTCTTCGACGATGATTGCAGCCACGGAGGCCATCGCGTCGGCGTCAGTGTCGCGCGAACCGAGCGGCAATCACACGGGCCCCATGCGCGCCGACGAGGACGCCGTGGTCGGGCGCGAGAAGGAGCTGCAACAGATAGTGTCCTGGCTCGTCGACACGCCCGACGCCGACGCCGACGCCGACGCCGACGCCGACGCCAAGCCCGTGTCCGTCCCCATCGCCGCGATCTGGGGCCATGGCGGGATGGGGAAGACCACGCTGGCGCAGCTCCTGTTCAAGGATCAGAAGGTAACCTCGGCCTTCGACCTCATGATCTGGGTCCGGCCTGACGCCAAGGACAACGAGTTTGAGCTCGCCAGGCAAATCCTGCAGTCCGCCAATGTCGACGTACCAGACGGTATGAAGAGCTTCCACAGGCTACAAACTGACCTCCAGGAGAAAGTCTCGTCGCGTAAGTTCCTGCTGGTGATCGACGATGTCTGGAACAGGGAGGACAAGGACATCAAGGGGATTGGATTCGGTGAGATGTGGAAGAAAGTGCTCGCACCCCTCAGGCTTGGGGAGCCAAGGGGGAGCAAGATTGTGGTTACCACGCGGCAAAAGATAGTGGTGACAGCGCTTGAAGCACGCGACTTCTACTTGGGCGACTTGCCGGACAATGATATCTGGTCTCTGTTCACAAGGTATGCCTTTGGTGACGAAGACCCTGATAAGCAGACTCCCCAGCTGCAAGGCATTGGGAGGAACATCGCTGAAAAGCTCAGGGGCTCACCATTGTTGGCGAAGGCCGTTGGACAAATGCTGGGAGGCAGGCGCAGGGAAGACTACTGGAGGAACGTGCTTGAAATGGATGGCTTCAATGATATTTCCAAAACATTAGAGTTGTGCTACCAGAATTTACCAGAGCACCTGCAACCATGCTTTGCAATCTGTAGCTTGTTCCCGAAGAACTGGAGGTTCAAGCGCGATAAGCTGGTGAAGATTTGGATGGCCCTTGATTTCATCCAGCCAACTAGTGGGAAGGCCCAATTGGAGGATGTGGGAAGCGAGTACTTTGATCAACTTGTGGATAGGTCATTTTTCCATAGGCAAAAGGTGGGGCGTCGGAGGTACTATTACATCCACGACCTTATGCATGATTTGGCCGAGAAGGTTTCTCGGTTTGATTGTGTGAGAGTTGAAGATGCAGAGAAAGACATCCCCAAGACAATTCGGCACCTGTCTGTGTCCAGTGATACCGTGGCGCAGCTCAAGAGCCGATGTGAGCTTAAAAGATTGCACACATTGCTGATTCTCAAGAACCCTTCCTCTTCACTGGATCAACTGCCAAGAGATCTTTTCACAGAGCTGAAAGGCCTCCGAGTTCTTGGTTTGGAAGGCTGCAATATCATTCAGCTACCAGAGAGGATTGGGAACCTTAAGTACCTCAGATACCTGGCACTTTGCAAATCAATCACCAAGCTTCCACAAGCACTGACAAAGCTCTATCGTCTTCAAACCTTTAGTAGTCCTAAGGGGTCTGGCCTTGAGGTCCCGCAAGATATCGTAAACTTGACACGTCTGAGACACTTGGACATGGATACATCCAAAATCACCGGCATTGGGAAACTGGTTCACTTGCAGGGATCTGTTAAGTTCCATGTTAAAAATGAAAAAGGCCATACTTTAGGAGACTTGGATCGTATGAGTGGTCTTCGTAAAGAGCTTCATATCAAGAATCTTGATGTTGTAACAGATAAAGAAGCATGCCAGGCTGGACTAAACAAGAAGGAGAATGTTAAGGTACTGGAATTAGAATGGAACTCAACTGGTAAAAGTGTTCCCTCTGTTGAGGCTGAAGTTTTGGATGGTCTTGAGCCGCACCAAGATGTTAAAAGGCTTATAATTAGAAGATATCATGGTAATAGATCTCCAAACTGGCTGAGCACAAGCTTGAAGGTGAGCAACTTCTACGTCAAATACCTGCATTTGATCAACTGTAGAAAATGGGAGGTCCTACCTCCTCTCGGGCAACTTCCATGTCTCAAGGTTTTGCATTTGAAAGAAATAAATTCAGTGAAAACAATCGGCCGTGAATTTTATGGAAACAATCCAATTGCATTTCCATATTTGGAGGAACTTGAATTTGATGATATGCCTCATTTGGTTGAGTGGACTCAAGAAGAGAAGAGCATTGATATGTTTCCTAAACTCCGCAAGTTGAAGCTTTTGAACTGTCCTGAGTTGATTGAGGTGCCTCAGCTCCCTCTATCCGTGCGGAAGGTCTCAGTAAAAAATACAGGGTTTGTTTCACAACTAAAACTATCCTCCTCTTCCTCGCCATCAAAAGCACGCAAGTTTGCATTAGACACATGCTCTGCTACTGTCCTTACAAATGGCTTAATGCACAAGCAGCAACTGGAATCAATTGCTATTTTGACTCTGAGGAATTGTCAGGATGTAAAGTTTGAAGAGCTTCATGTGTTGACTTCCTTAAAGAGGTTGCAAGTATCTCATTCAAGCATAAATGATGAGCAGCTATGCACTTGTTTGAGAGGTTTACAAGCGCTTATCTGGCTGGAGATATCTAATTGCAACAACATCACATGCCTTCCACAGATGGAAAGTTCAGACTGCTTAACAAAACTTCATGAGCTACACATTCAGCAGTGCTCTGAATTTTCCTCTCTACTCTCTATGCCAAGTTTTGCGGCACTAGAAAGTTTATTGATCGAAAATTGCTCCAAGATCACTGTGAAATCTTTCCCTACCAATTTCAACAACAACTCCACTCTGAGAAAACTGAGCATAATGAATTGTGCTGAGTTGGAGTCATTGCCAAGTGGCTTCCCATCTTCTCTGCAAGTTCTTCATCTAATTGGGTGCAAACCAAATTTGATGAACCAACTACACCTCAGGGATGGACCAGAATGGGATAAAGTAGCTAGTATTCCCATAAAACAAATCCGTTGATTAGAAGCTTTTATGCAGATCAATAGGTATATCATGTACCATTAGAAAGTTTTAATTGTTTTGTCTCATCATTATTGAGAATGTCAGCTTTCTTATGAAATGATATTTGTAATCAATGAGAATGTGAGATGTAGAACTTTACCCTCTGCAGTCATGTGTTGAGAATGCCATCTTTCTTATAAAATGAATCTGGACAAAATGCAGTGTAATCTTAATTTTACTTTTTGTGTAAAGCTGCAAGTTCTGGTGGACTAGAGACTGATTAAATTTTTGTTCATCTGCAGTTACATGCTTGCACAGTTAGTTAAAAAATGGTCAGTAAAGTAACAGTAGTGGAATTCAAGAACTGCATTGGAAGAAAAAGCAGAAGTAGTGTAATAATATGCAAAATTTGTACTCAAATAGTATAAGGGGTTCTAGACTTCTAGGGTACAGATACCAGTTTTGCAAAGACTATCCACTCATCAACCAATCACAATTAATCATGTTGATAATAGCATCTAATTAAGAAATAAAGTGAGAGCACATGCATCTTTTATGTTCTCGCTTAATCTGTTCTATTATAATTTTTAGAATACACTATATTACATGACAGATGGAGTATATATAGTATTGTGCCCTCTGGACTGACAATACGCACCTTAGGTTAACAAAAATTAGACAAGAAGCTGACGGTGCCTTCTGGATATATGCTGAAATATGCACCTTCGGTTGGATATATGCTGACAATATGCACATTCCGTTAAAATGTTTTCAGAGAAGAAGCTGACTTCCATCACAGTGATGCTAACAATTTGTGTCTGAATGAAATCCTATCGTGCAGGACCAAGGATACCGAACAAAGAACAGTTACCAACAGCTTGTTCTCAGATTGGAACTGTTGTTTAGTGTTTTGAAACTGTACTGTAATGCACTCTTGTCTGCGTACCCACATTGGCTCAAGTACCATTTCATTTATATTTGTGTCAAATCTGGTGTTGTCACCTTCAGATTTGTAAAATCTCATATCATGAGATGGCATTTCGCGTACAACTCACAAAAACGTGGATTTAAACCAGTCCCAATACATTGGCTCAAGTATCTATGAGCTTCCACATGTTAGTTGTACTCAAATGGCTGTCCGTGTAGCTGGACTCTGATGCAGTTTCCTGAGCTGTGAAGACATTATTTATCCCTCAGCAAAAATCAAAATTGTTCTTTTACAACAAGCAACAATATGGATTGTTCTTTGCATGGACAAAAAGCTACCTTCTAATCTCCTTTTCAAGGAAGAAATACCTATACTACTATTGACACCGACTACAACATTGAAACGGACATACTAACGGACATACTCCCTCCGTCCTAAAATAGACGACACTTGCTATGAATCTGAATTTTTATACACTTTAGCTATGAATCTGAATTTATAGCTAAAGTATCATCTAGTTTATTATGGAGGGAGTACCCCTGATTCTACACCCCCAACGACTAAAAAAAAAGGGACCGAACTATTATTTGGTATATATATTCCAAGCCCCATCTAAGGTCTGTTATAGAACAAAAATATATATTTTTTTCTTTAAAAGCAAGTTGCATTAGCTTCGGTTCTTACTACCATTTCAACTGTATTCTACAGGGCAGTCAGTGCTAAACAGGAAATTTGTGAGGGCTCAATTGCTCCTGCATCCCAAATTATAAGTCATTTGATTTTTTTTTGCCTCCAAGTTTGACCATTCGTCTTATTCAAAAATTTTGCGCAAATACAGTCAAATTTAATTCATTCTTTAAGAACTTTTATTAATAAAGAAAACCACAACAAAAGAAGTGATATTTTGCACAAATTTTTGATAAAGACGAGTGGTCAAACTTGTTGTCAAAAAAGTCAAACGACTTATAATTTTGGGATGGAGGGAGTAGCTCTTTTTTTTTTTTTTTTTTCTAAACATGCCTTATCTTTGCTATCAGACATTCAGAACCCTCACATTAAGGATCCACATTCCACAATGACCAATGGAAAACTGAATCCAATGCATATGATCACAATAGAATCCACACGCTATCAAAGGGAAACTGCATCAGGAATGTAACCCAAAGTACCATATCTTTACTTCTTTTCTTGTGAGAAAGAAACAATAGTCAATGCGATCAGTTTACTAGTGAAAAATAAAAATGGTAATACCTTACAAATGGGAAATAAAAAGGAAAACAAAATATATATATAACAGACTATACATGTTTGTCAGCATAAAAATCTGGCAAAACTGGAATATAGTGGGCTTAAAAGACTGCCGAAGTGCCCAACCTGGGATCAGCAAACAAACCAACAGGTAACAGTCTAAAGTTCTGAAGGACCAAGGATGTGAACAGCCAGATTATTGATCCACCACATTGGAGTTACTCTGACACAAACACCAAATCACAGACAGGTTGAGTTCAAACAAATTCTAGAGCTTCAAGTTGTTGAGTTGCTCTTGCCTTGGGAAAAAAAAAAACTGCACTTCATGTCTGCCCCTGGGATTTGTTTGTAAAGTTTGATTCTGAAAACACACCAGAAAGCTGGCGGTTAAATTAACCAAACAACCTTGCAGGTTAGTGCTTTATCCCATAACGCTGCCTCCTAAGAGGAATCAACTCCTATGTGTAACCTTACACATCAACCAAGGCCTTAATTGAGAATTGACCTTACTCCACAGCATGTTTTGGATGTTTAACTGTAAAACATTTACTAACATGGCCAAGATGATTATCATGGAACAACAATATAGGTATATCAGGCATCTCAAGTTGTTTAAGCCTGTATATACTCTTGGGAAGTTTGTTCGTTATACCACTGAAAGCTAGGTAATGGAGATGAACCAACTGACTAATGGTTTCAGGCAATTCTGCAATATCAGATTCACTAAGATCCAGGACCCATAAGTTCTTAAATTTGGCCAAAAGTTTCCTAGGAAAATGACTTTGCGGATAATGATGGGCTTCTGATAACTAACAATGTCCGCAGCCTTCCCAGCCTGTATTTGCTCTTCAGCTGTGGTAAATAATCAGTTGAGATGGATAGGTGACGAACTGTTGGTGGAATCACAAGAGGAACATCCTCATTAATTTTCATGCAATCATGAGCAGAGAAATGCTGTGCCAAAATGTGCATTAGATCATCCAGGAAGTAATACGTTTGCTGGCCTTTATTTGCAGTACCAAAGAAGGACCGTGATAGGAGATCATCAAAGTATTTTTGCCCTAAATCTTCCATCCCTTTCCCTTCATCTGTTGGTTCAATGAAACCAAGAGCCATCCACATTTTGACCAAATCAAAGCGATTAAACCTCCAGGTCGTTGGAAATATGCTGCAATATGCAAAGCAACGCTGGAGGTGACTTCGGCAAGTGTTGGTAACTGAGTTGGAGGGGGAGATGATGATATTATCACTAATTTCTGTGTCCATTAGTGCTCTCCATTTCCTTGTGCTCCTGGTGCTACTTATCATTTGCCCAATGGCTTTAGCAGCTAAAGGTGAGCCCTTAACCTTTGCAGCAATAGCTCCTATAATCTCTTGCAGCTCAGGTGGAGAATCCATTGGTTGCCCACCCAAAGCAACCTCCTTCAACAACAACGAACAATCACTGCTACTTAACCTGTCAAGAGAAACCATGTGACCCGCATTCAGAACCTCAGCTACTAGCTTCATCCGAGTGGTCACCAAGACCTTGCTCCCAGTTCCGGCAGATCTAAGTGGCGCCAACACTCTGTTCCACATGCTCCTATTCTCCTTCTCAGTTTTACCCTCATCAATCCAAACATCATCAAGTACAAGGAGGAACCTCTTAGATGCAACCAATTTCTCAAGCTCCTCCTGCAAACTATCTAAACTGGCCAGACCATCATCACACAGTGTATCATCTGCCCAGCCAATGGACTGTAATATCTCCCTGGTGAGCTCGGCCTCATCTGATCTGTCCCAGACGCAGACCCAGGCTCTGATATCGAACCGCGCTTCAATCCTCGCATCGTTGTACACGCACTGAGCAACCGTGGTCTTGCCGATGCCTCCATGGCCAAGCAGCGCAACAACCGACGGAGCAACCGAACTGCATGTTTCCTCGCAACCATCGACGAGCCTGGCGATCACGGACTCGCACTCCTCCCCACGCCCGAACACCTTCCGCTCCGCGAGCACGGAGCCGGTGACCCGGTTCGGCGACCGCACACCGGATCCCGCCGCGGCGCCGCCACTGCCAGTGCCAGGTCGCAACCGCTCCGAGTCGTCGCGGGCGCGGTCGAGCCTCTCCGCCAGTCGCCTGAGCTTCCGTCCGGGCCCACGGAACGTGGCGTACACGCAGGCCGAGAGAGGGGGCCGACCTGGCGGCGGCTGTGGAGCTCGTCGAGGATGTCCTCGGCGTCGGCCACCGCGTCCCTGAGCTGGAAGAGCCAGGCGTGCAGGTCGGGCACCTCAGGGTCGCCGGGCGTGAGCCACCTCCAGCGCTCGAGCTCGCGGGCTACGGGCTGGATCCGGCAGAGCGCCGCCGCGAGGGCACCCAGGTCGTTCCGGGGCCCGGCGGCGCCGCGGGGAGAGCTGGCTGGCCCGATCGGCGAGCGCCGCGACGTCCTGCGACACGGGCCACGGCGCGGGGGCAGGCATCGCTGCGAATTGGGGGCTGGGTCGCGACGGATCCCGCCGGTGAGCTGAGGAGTGGGGATTGGGGTTGGGGAAATTGGCGGAGTCTCCTTCCCTTGGTCGGTCGTCGCTTTCGTGTGGCTTTGGTTGACCACGCGCAGGAATCAGTCGCGCTGGGTGGGCTGAGTCGAGCGTGTTCGCCGTTGGGCCAACCGCCAACGCGCACCAGCACAGCACCGAGTGACCGAGAACATCCCGCCGTGTAGTACTTTTTAGATTTTGTTAAAAAAACCAAGCAAAAATAAATTTTGGTTGGTCATGCTAAACAAAACTAAACGAGCTGTAGAGACTGAAAAACAACCCATCAACTTTGTCAGCCTAACGACACTACATTGGGTGTGTTTGTTTACTGGAATAAGATTTGGGGATGTTTAGATGCAGGGACTAAAGTTTAGTAGGTGCCGTATCGGATCTTATATGAGATGTTGTATGCGGTGGGTAATAAGAAGGAACAAATTACAGATTTCTTCAGTACTCCATGAGACTAATTAAATACAGTTATTTTGTCAATTGTCATTAACACATGTTTACTGTAGCACCAATGGATTAACTAGAATTTAAAAAAATATGTCTCATAAAATAGTCACAATCTATGTAATTAGTTATTTTTAGTCTATTTAATATTTCATAAATGTGTACCGATATCCGATATGATAGCTAGGTGCTAAACTTTAGCATGGGAAACCAAACAACTCCTTCGTAGAGTGGCACTCTATATTAAAGAAGAGTAATGATATAGTGTTCAGTTGGTTGTATGTAGAGATGTAGTATTCATTTAAAACCGACATGTGGGCTAATATCTTATGCACTTTGCATTCACCCAACCATGTTCTCGAGTGAAGCTCAAAATGGTCGTCTTAGCAAAGAGAGATAGAGTTGTGTATTTGCATAACTTTTTGTTCTTTCTCTTCAATAACTACCTTGTCACGTCGGCAACACGCTTAGGTGGTAGTACGATTAATATTCTCATATGGACTTGTGGAAGGGAGCGGAGGCTGCGCTTGGTGGACTAGCATAAAAGGGGGTGCATGGCTGGGAGAAGTGGAGCTGGAAAAGTTGAGGTGTGCAATGTTATGCTAGGGTTCCTTAAATGGGTCGGTTGGGCTTAGGTAATTAATGGGTCTCTTTGAAATTTTGATTTTGTTCGATTTTACGGTTACC
The DNA here is from genome assembly GCA_015847255.1 of Hyparrhenia diplandra. Lineage (NCBI taxonomy): Eukaryota > Viridiplantae > Streptophyta > Magnoliopsida > Poales > Poaceae > Hyparrhenia > Hyparrhenia diplandra. The sequence goes on from JADLZK010011075.1 coordinate 103,821, forward strand.
CAAGGATTAGAACTAAATTAACCTAACAAAATTCGGTTAATTTAAAGTTGGAACTCAATTTTTTATTTCAGTTCCGTTTATTCGATTTTACAGTTAACCGAGGATTAGAGGAACGCCGTAGCTATCAGCAACAAGCTCATACATTGAATGTTTAGATATATATGGTCATAGAAAGTTTTTGTTTTAGAAGTTAAAGAGTACTGCCATGTTGCTGCTGCTCAGTATGGGCAGGGAAACCCTGTGAGCTAGTACGATTATTTGTACAATTCAAGTATAACCATGTATATCTAAACCATTCAATGTATGAGCTTCCATTCAAATAAACCTTATTACACCTCGAGCATTACTCAAGCAATGCTGTACTCAAATGGCTGTACTACATGTAAGTGTGCTCATATGAATACCACATAATAACCAAAAAAGATGCCCTTAACGATCATTGGGTTGTTCGGGTGATGGATTCTGTTGATAAGCTGGTTGATGTTGTTTACTTGCGAGAGATTGTACCATAGCTTATAAGTTCAAGCGAACAAAAGGTATGTCTATGTCATTTTGTTTCTTATAAACACTTTCTTCTAAAGACACTCTTAGTATTGCTCACTCCGTCCCTTATTAATTGTTGTTTCTACATCCCGAGAAACAATTTTAGCTAAATATATATACATTTTTTAATATGTATGGTACGTACTAAATATCATCAGATATATTATTAAATATTTTTAATAATAAATTTTCTGAAGTAGTAAATCAACGGTCAGAGTCAAATCGTTTGACTGCCTGCCGTGCACGCAGGACCAGGCTTTTGGACCAGAGAATAGTTTCCAACTGTCAAAGTGCTGCTTCACAGAAACACTGACCTCCTCTGCTCTGCGAGATGCCTATGCAGCCAGGTGCAGGGAACAGTGCAAGAATCTTACCCTGAGCTGCCAAATAGCCAGATGTAAACCCCATGCCACAAGGGTAACAATACAAGTAATAACTACCTCGTCCCCAAATTGGTTACATGAAAATTATCCTTTACAGCTACTATCATCTCCAAAGGTTGGGTAACAACCAAGCTACAACAACTATACAGAGGATGCAGTATCCTGCTACTAATTGGTACATACATCTTATAAGCCATCTTACTCACTTCATCATTACTAAACCCCCTTGGAGGGGAAAAAAAAGAGAGAAGACATTCAGTTTTGTTTTGTCTTCTGCGACATATGAATTTTGCGATTACTTGGCAACAATGAGTTCGTCAAGGGTTACACCGTCACCGTCTGTGCTAAGAGGTGGAAGCACCAGGTCATCATCGGCAGTGAAATGGTACCTTTCCCCAATGGCTCTAACAAGCTGATAAACCTCAAACATGGTTGGTCTCTCCTTCGGGGTGGCGAGTGTGCAGGAACAAGCAACTTTCAGGAACTGCATCAGCTCACCATCAGTGTCCTTCCCTACCAACGACTTGTCAATTGCATCTTGGAGAATTGCGTTATTGGACAGATAATTGATCCATTCCACTAGGCTCCCTCTGAAATTCTCCGGGGCTGAGGAAACGTGGGTAGGCTTCTCGCCCGGTGACAAGCTCAAGGAGAACCACACCAAAGCTGTAGACATCGCCCTCGGGCGTGGCCATCAGAGTACGAGCATACTCTGGTGCCACATAACCAAGGTCTCGAATTCCCCATTGACAAAGGTGCTGAGATGGGTGTCTATAGGGTTCATGAGCCTAGCAAGACCAAAGTCCGATATCTTTGGTTCGTAATCCTCATCCAAGAGGATGCATTTGGAGCTGATGTTGCGGTGAAGAACTCGAGGATTGCAGGTATGGTGGAGATATGCAAGCCCTTTTGCTGCACCAATGCCGATTCGTAACCTCAGCGGCCAATCCATCTTAGTACCTTCCTCTTGATTTAACTGATCATAGAGTGAGCCCTTGGGCATGTGCTTGTACACCAGCAACTTCTCCTTCTTGGCAATGCAAAATCCCAAGAGTGGAACCAAGTTGCGGTGCCTTACCTGCCCAAGTGTCTTCATCTCCGATGTGAACTGTGATTCAGAATGTTGTGAGTCTTGTAGCCTTTTCACAGCTAGGAAGGAACCATCAGGTAGCACTGCCTTGTACATAGTTCCTGTCCTCCCAGTACCAATGATGTTCTCTTTGCTGAATTCGTTTGTGGCTTTCATGAGATCACTTAGTTTCATCTTTGAAACTGGATTCTCAAACATAGATACCTGGATAATAGAAATAATCGTGTCAGAGATAAGTCTCAGATTACCTTTTTGTGTCAAAGGTTACTTGAAATTCCCATTCCTGCCTATGTGCCTAAGAAAAAGAAAAAACAAATGATAATGACTTGCCTTGATAGTTTTTGTTCCTTTGATACTCTTTGCCCACTTATTATCATCCTCATCCTTTGCCTTCTTCTTGGCTGGTATCCTCCGCAGACAAAAGAACACAACTGCTGCACCAATAATGACGACAACTACCACTCCAATAACAGCCCCGATGATTGCTGCAGTGCTCTTGCTCTTTGCTGAAGCTTGACAGTCACCTAATGGAGGCCCACACAGTCCTTCATTACCAGCAAAGTTTGATGCCGAGAAGTTCCGTAGAGAACTTGGAATGATCCCTGATAGTCGGTTGTCAGCAACATTAAACACTGTTAACCGAGCAAGGGCACTGAACTGCCCTGGGATTTCACCACTCAATTGGTTATGCTGAAGATTAAGAGTGTTTAGGTATGAAATGTTATAAATAAGTATTGGAATTCCTCCTGAGAAACCATTATAGGAGAGGTCCAGAGATGTCAACATTGGCACTTGCTTCTCAATGTCTGATGGGATGGCGCCTGTAAAGTTGTTACTTGACAGATCCAGCCCCGTCATACTGGTACAATTCCTAAGACCTTTAGGGAATGAACCTTGAAGACCAAGGTTGCTGAGGCGCAATGTAAGAACTCGATTCTCATCTGGATGCCAGCACTCCACACCAGTGAATTTGCATATGAAACCCGCAGTGCCATTATTATCAAAAATCCATGAGGACTTGAGTATACCACTTGGATCAATCACCGATTTCTGAACGTCTTTCAAGCATTGGACATCAAGTTCAGAACTGAAACAACTGGTAGCTAGCAGCAGCAGAAGAAGAGCACCTAGATCTAGTGCAAAATGATCTGTCATCGAGCACTTTGGTGGACTAATCCAACTTCTACCCGATGATGTTAACACCACTTCTCGATTCAAGCTTCACCTACACAAATCAAATTCGAACACACAGAATTAGAGACACCGGACTTTCAAAATATAAAAAATAAACAAGAGAGACATATATACAATTTGGTAAATGATGACAGCAACCATATGGGGACCTGAAAGTCGCTATGCAACTTCTCTCTACCACTACCTAAAATGCCAAAATTCGATTCAAACGTGATATCGACAACGCCGAATAACGTGAACCACACACAGGCAACGTCAGTTAAAGAACCGATCCCCACTAGAGGCAAGCAAATAACACGAGTTGGCAACTTTTGTTAAGGTTTTTTTTGCAACAAAGAAGAAGGGCAGCCATATGCATGGAAATGGAAAGCAACAACAAAAAGAGAGGGAGATCATCATGAACAGATCCTCGATTCTACTAGTTATTATAAAAACTGTCAAAAGGCTTTCTAATTTAGTCGCTTGATGATCTATTATGGCCAACATAAACGGCTCCAACCGCAAAAAAAAAGGCGCACAACTTTTCAGAAGAAAAATCTAAGGAAAAAGATCTCCCGAAAGCGGGCACCATAACCATAAGAGCACACATGCTCCTCCGTTTCTCTCTCTCTCTGATTTCACACGCCGGTCGTTCTTTAAAAAAAAAAAAAAGAAGCACCTTTTGATTGTCGCAAACCCTTCGTCCTAAGGACAGAAAGCCACTAGAATGAACACCCATTGACAGGGTTTCTCTCCCAAATTCCAGTACAGTACTTTGCGAAAAAAAGCACAAAATCGATCGCTTTCCTTGCCACGACCGACAGGTCCTCTCGAATTCAAGAACCCTCGCCCAGACCAGAGCATGCAAGATCGTACCGGACCACGGCAAATTTTGCAAGAACAATAATAATTGAACTTGAACCGCAAGAACAGGTAGTGCAAACAAAGAGAGGACGGGAGAGAGGGAGGGACGGGTTCTATGGGTGCTCACCGGGAGCTGCTTCCCGCGCTCCGGAGGGGACCTGTAGCCGCGCGGACGGACCAGGGGAGGGAGGGAGCGCCGGCGGGGTGACGACGGAGCTGCAGGTTGAGGGAGGGGACGGGAGAGGACTCGGAGCCGGAGGGGGAGGACTAGAGCGAAGCAGTGCCGGTGTGGAATTAGAAAGGGAGACGAGAGAGTTTTCAAAGCGTGTGTGGGCCCACCGGGGCCCACCGGCGAGAGCGGGTGGTGTGCTGAGTGAGGTCGGGACGCGGAAACCCCAATGACTTTCCGGTCAACTCTCCCAGTCCACCCGGCCGCCCTGCTCATGCTCTGCGCCCTTCGCCTTTTCTTTTCTCTGTCTTCTGGATGATCGGACGGACTAGGATGGCAGCGGATTTGATAGGACGTGTAGAGTAAATATTCACCTCCTATTTGAATTGATTATTCGATAATAATACATGATGGTTTTATGAGAAATAGGAAAATTTAGGACGTGTTTGGTTGCCGCCGGATGCCGTTACCTCCGTAGGCGCGGCTGCGCCTCGAGTCCGGCGGACGAAACGGCCGTCACATAGTTGGTGAGCTATGGCGCACGCCAAACCTTAGGCAAAGTGCAGTGCCATCCAGCGCGGCGCAGTTGTCGCGCGGCGAGTTCTGGCAGAGTTGGGAGCGAACCGAATATGCCCCAAATATCCATAATTGGAGCAATCCCAATGTATTATTTATATCCTTTATTTAGAGATAGAAATTTAGGTGAAAAAAAATATCCTCCAATGGTGTGATACACGTTGTGTCGTCTTTATTTTTATCTAGACTCTTGAGATCCTCTTAGACACTCATAATGACTTCACTATTCAAGCATTCATAAGTTGTTAGTGTTTGTGCATATAAGCATACACTTAGACATGTTTGGATATACTAAATATTTTTAGAATTTTAAAAGGTCCATGACTCTGTAAAATATTTATGGAGTATTTATGGTTTTAGAAATATTTTTAGAACAGTGGAAGCCACCATTGGGATCACAGGATGAGACGAGAAGAGGATCGATCTAGAGCGGGCATCAAAACGGGGAGAAAAAATTTTCGTGGGATTGACAGCTCTATGATCGAGGATCTGGTGGAATCAGAAGGAAAGCGGGTGGGTCACGGCATGTCGCCAATCTGAAAGGGTGCAGTTTGTAGAACTCTATATTATGCATTGTTTGTTCCCTTGCTTTAGGGAACAACCCTCCTAATGGGAAAAAGCCTTGATCTTACGGTGAAAAAATGGTGACGGGTGGTGAGGAGGACAAATCAAAGAAAGCATCTTTGGATGCATTATTGTTCAGGTGAGGGTTGATGTGCCTATTCATCAATATTGTCAATATTAAAATGGATATTATCCTGCAAAATACTTTGAGTAACTTGAAAGTCGGCATTAGCCGTATTGCCAAACAATCCAATTTTTGTTATTAAATCTTTTATCATTCCTGGTTTAGAGTTCTAATTATCTGGTCATCATTGGTTTGAGGGGTGATGATAGTTGATAGAATACTTTGGATCTCATCATCTTCATGAGATTAGAGGTACAAATAGGTGGATTTTCCGTGAACCATATAGCCCTAGGAAGGCTGCACAAAAAAAACATAAATTAACTAGAAAACTCTGCTGAACTAATTTTTTAGAAGAGGAGGAAGTGCCGATTGCAATTGTGCCGTGTAAACGGTAGTAGCCTTTTGTCTCCACACGGGCACGGGGATGAGCTCACTGTTGCGGTTGCAGGTGCCACGGCATCACAACAGTTCACTTGAAAGTTGTTGGGAAGCCGGCACGGGCCCATGATAGCCGGCAGGACGTACGTGAGCTGGATTGAACGGGTCAAGTCTAGCCTCCTATTGGGCCCGTCTCTGACGTCCATGTCCATCCATGGAAGACTGAAGAAATCACACCTTGGAAAAACAGGTTCGGTTGGGTTCACATCGATCGACACGCAGTCATATAGACCTCCGTTTACATGCATCCTGTTAGGATTTAAACGGGTCCGAAAGGGAAATTCCGGAGAACGTAGGTATAGTCAACAATAGGCTGGAAAGCCAATCGAGAATCTTGATGGTGCCAACTGATTTCTTGGGTCAAGAGCAGCTAAGAAAATGGAGGCCACGGCTCTTTATCTTTTATTTATTTATTTATGTATATGGAACTCGATGGAGTAGATTTTCTACGACTTATAATCTAGTCTTGTCATGTGGTAATGGTCGAGGTAGCTTTGATCGCTGTTTAGATTCCTTTGGAGCAAATCTTCAAACACTAACCCGTGTCTGGAGTTCCTTTTTGCTGCTTGGTTTGGTCAGGCAAGATTAAACTAGCCGATGGCGATGGGGCCACGCACCACTGGGAGTGGAGAAAATAGGGCCAGTCCATAGAGTTAGAGGAGAGGGACGAACATTGGTCAAGTGCTATTTGTTCACACCTTTCACTACGGTTCAAGTGGAGCGCTGGACCTGGACTTCGCCTGCCTCGTGCGTCCAATGTGTCGCCAACTTCGTGTTCAGTTGGTATGCAGGCCAAAAAAAATCGGCCTGGGAGGCCTGCCACTTTGCATGCTAACTAAACGCATGCCTGAAAATGTTGGGTTCCTGTGCACTTCCCATGCAGGTTGTGGGCCTATAGATGACAGATTAGGTGAAATTACAAAATTGCCCCCTTATTCATTCGCTCCTATGACTAGTAGTCCCTCCGTTCCACAATACTTTCAATTCTTTGACTCATATATAAAGCGTGTTTTTTGCTTTCGTCTTATTCAAATTTTTTTATGTAAATTATAAAACAAACAAAAACGTCATTACAATATCTTTAGTGATGTAGTAAGTCATAACAAAAGTGGTAATGTTTATTAAAAAAAGTTGAATAAGACGAGAGGTCAAAACACGCTTTTTATATGAACCAAAGAACAAAGAACAGAACGGAGGGGAGTACCATCACATGCAACAAAGCTGAGCTGAGGGCATAGTTGTCATTTTCGTGGCCCGAACAGTGACAATGGCAGGGCTCATAGCAGGGCGAAATAATTCGCCTTCGTTTAGTTGCCATGCAAGCTTGCAGGTTCACCAATCCGTTCCTTTTGGCTTGCATGCCAACTGAACACGCTCCTAGCTAGCCCTTACAAAAAAAAAAAACCTAGCCCATTTCCAGTACGTTATACAGGGGTTTGATTTGTTTGTATTATATGTAGTCTATATTAGATCTTATAAAACAAACTCTTTTTAATAATGAAACAAAGTTACGGCCTCTACCATATGTCCGAATATAGAACAAAATCTAAGTCAACAAGTCAATTTAAATGTATGCAGAATATTGATGTTTGGTTGCTCAGCACAAGCCACAAGTAAACCATAGTGTTAATACAATTATATCTAATTTCATAAATTATGTTATATGTGAGAGTAAATTACACTATAGGTACTTAAATGTTATATGTGAGAGTAAATTGCATAGGTACTCACATCGGATGTAAGCACCGTAGTTTTAGATGTAAGTACCTCTGATTGCAATTTACTCTACATGTAATCACCTCTATAGGGATGAAAACGGATCGGATCGGAGCGGATAATGGCTCTCCCATATCCTAATCCTCTTTTCTAATCGGATTCGAGCGGATCGGATATTGTACGGATTCGGATGCGAATCACGGATTTTTTAGGATGTCGGAAATGGTACGGGTTCGGACCGGTGTCGGAGCGAAGCGGACTTTTAGAAATCGGATTATATATGCTTATACATGTTATTTTTTATAATGAGAAACAATTTTTTAACCAAAATCATACGACGGCAATGCAATTCAAAATAATCACCATCAATATAAAATTAATACAAGCGGCAATGCAAAAGTCGACCGGGGTGTGTCTGGCGGATACATGGATCAAGAATAATACAAAGACGGAGAGGAACTTACTCGTCGGTGCGTGAGTACGATATGGGTCGTCTCCGTTGCCTAATAACACCTAAATTAAGCAAATATGCAATCACTATAATACCATTCTATATATAGCAAAAAAAGATAGTTAAATTATTGTTGTGTTTGGGACTTAAAATATTCGGATATCCTATTATACGCATCGGATAATCCAGCGTTTAATTATCGGATAATCCATATCCGCCGGATTTTGCTAATACCATATCCTACGCCACATCCGCATATAGTCGGATTCGGATTATCCGCATCCGCACGGATATTAAAAACACTTCTCCATATCCTTAAAATTTGGATTCGGAACGGATCGGTGCGGAGGATTATCCATACCACTTTCATCCCTACACCTCTATGTTCGAGGTATAAGGGTGATAATATATTTTTTGTGTGTACATCCACTTATACAAACTTATGTTATCTAATATGAACAAATATGACGTGCTAGCTAATGTAGCATTGGCCTATACTATGAGCATTGTGTAAGTATGCATAAGAGTTTATGCTGGCAACCAAATACGAGCAAAGTGCAGTGCACAAGTCTAGATAAAAGTTAATATAGGCAACCAATCAGACCCGTATGGATTAACAATTGGCACGCTGTCTAAGGTCCGACTGACCAGTTCATAGGCACACCGTGAAGGATAGACACCAATGTCAGTGCTTGGGGGGAGGGATGTGATGAGATAATCGCCTTTAAGCTAATGTTTGGACGAGGAATGAGATTGCTTCCCATTAGAAATTATCTTTCTAAAATGTAGGGTGACCTTATACCTCGAGAACAAGTGGATGGGGGACAAGATTGCTCCCCATAAGGAGCACAATGCAAATAGGCATGGGAACACACATAATCGTTATTAAGCTAGACATCGGCACCAAGTAGAGAAGGAGCACGTGCGGCGGCCGAGTCTAGTGGGCATGGCACCATCTCCACACTCTTCGTGGGAGGCGGGCCTGTTAGGGCCTCTACAATGCCCACATCATGCCTAGGCTTAAAGAAGGCGACACACTTTTGCGCCTAGCTCATAAGTCCACATTAGGAGCTTGGCAAGAAAAGTCGAGCAACACATTCAATGACGTTGGGGGTGGGGTCGGTGTGGAACTTATAACGGGGGCACGGACGAGGTCGAGCGGGCGAGGTGTTGAGCTTTACGGGCAAAAAAAGTTGAGGGACGAGGGTAGCTGGGGAGATGAGGGCAGAGAGGCGTTGCGGTTAATATAAGGAACATGGAGAAAAACATGAAAGAGACTAGCAAGTGGATATCTTGAATTAGGTGCTCCATCCCACATTTTAGCCTTATGTTACACAAAACATGAAATACCCCCTCTATTCGAGAAAAACATGCAACTATGGGTTGCGTGGACGTTAAATATAGTGTATATTTGACTAAATTTCTATTGGTTACTATTCATCTTTATGATTTCAAATTAATTTATTAAAAAATATACTTCATAATGAATCTAGTGATATTTATTTGATAACATAAATATTGATAGTTTTTTATTTACATGACATTGTACTAAAATTGTATATTTTTAGGAACGGAGGGAGTATATACAGTTCTATCCCTTTTAACTAAAGATGGGATAGAATCATTCTATCCTATATCTCCCAAAACTAGAACTGTTCTGTGCGCGAAGTTGTGTCCTATTCATCAGATGATAAGTAGGCTGCCGTGTTTTGGTCTTTTGATCATACAGAGGGAGAGCAGGAGCAACCATCCATGCAAACGAAAAAAAGAAAAACTCGTAGCCTAGATGAAATGAAGTGGTTTTGTTCCCCGTATATCCTAAATAAACTAAAAATTGTTTTAGCTTTTTGAGATACATATCTGTTACTACGTAGACATCTGTTACTACATAGCAATTTAGCATGGATGGAGGAAGTACCTAATCCTAAATCGTGCTCTCTACTGTTGTCGCCTTGCTCCAATTTATTGCCAAGACCAAAAAAGAAAGAAAAAAAAGTCGGATTCCCTCCTCCAACTATCACGAAAAGTTCACTTTTCCTCCCTCAATTTCGAAAAAACCGGACATATCACCTCCCTCAACTTTTCAAACCATGCAAATTACCTCCCTCGGCGGTTTTAAAGGTGGATTTGCTACAGTAACTGTGGTTTGCTACAGTGGCAGTGGGTTTGCTTCAGTACCAGTACCTTTTCTTTTTAAAAAATCCTGTTGAATCTTTGAAAAATTATAATAAATCATAGAAAAATCATAAAATAAAAAATTCAATTTTGTTGGACTCCATATGATTAGATCTACACAGTGAATATATAATTTGATATGCTTTAGTATAAAGTTTTTGCTAAAAAGATTTTGTCTTTTTCTTTTTATTTATTTAGTTGAATCTTTAAAAAATCATAGTAAATCACAGAAAAATCATAAAATAAAAAATCTAATTTTTGTTAGACTCCACATGAGTAGATCTACACGGTGAATATATAATATGGTGTGCTTTTGTCTAACAAAATAATTATAGAAGTTGCGACTACAATTATAAATATAAAAAAAAAAAGACAAAACCTTCGTAGCAAAAACTTTGTCTTGAAGCATATCATATTATATATTCACTGTGTAGATCTAATCATGTGGACTCCAATAAAATTGGATTTTTTATTTTATGATTTTTTCTATAATTTACTATGATTTTTTAAAGATTAAATCGAATTTTTTAAAAAAGAAAAGGCAAAGACACTGTGACTGTAGCAAACCCACTGGTACTGTAGCAAAACCACGGTTACTGTAGCAAATCCACCTTCAAAACCGCTCGAGTTAGGTAATTTGCATGGTTTGAAAAGTTGAGGAGTGATATGCCCTGGTTTTCGAGTTGAGGGGAAGAAAAGTAAACTTTTGTGATAGTTGGGAGTGAATCCAGACTTTTCAAAAAAAAAAAGAAGAAGAAGGAAAAACAATGGTCCAAAGTGGCCAGCCCAACTATTGCCTTGCTATCCAGCTCGGTCAGCAGCCTTTTTAGACCCAAAACGAACCGGGGCTTTACTTCGGCCCGGCGTGAGCCTGGGACCATTTGAAAGTTACCCAGCCCAAATCATGGGCCAAACGATCCCGTAACGGAAAGAGGACGAGAAAAATACTTGCTTAATAAAAATCTAAAAACTCACTTTTGTTTTTTTAAAAAGATCTGGCTTTCTTTCTTGATTTTTTTAGCTTACCTGTTTAGCTTGGAAAAATAACTATCTCCAATTCCTTATATATGGCCGTTCTATCACACACGGGCACCACAAGTCCACAATATTGGTATGATACTTTTTCACGACAAACGCGTGTGTTTGTGGAGAACCGGCCTGAAGGCATCAAAGGAAAGGAACCGTGTCTTGCTGGCTGTGCCTCCTCCTTTGTTATTTTTATTCTTGATGGGCTATGATCTCACTTTGATATCCGCTCAAGAAATTCAAAAAAAAAAAAAAAAAAAAACAATTTCCGCTCAAGCGAGGGCTGCAATGTGCTGGAGGTGAAACACAAGTGATGAGCAAAAGAATCTTCAACAAAAATTGAGATAACAATCAATCTCTCATAGAATAAATAAATGCATTAACTCGTTTATTTTGTTTTCTTGAAATCCCACGACAAAAATGGAATTATCGAATCAATTATACGATTTGTTGCATCTGTTTTTTTTTTTTTTTCTAAAGGAGATTATTTCAGCCTTTATTGAAAGCCATGTTACGTACAATCACTGAAAAGAAATCAACAGATTAAGCGAACTAGTATAGTGCCCGTGCTAAATATAGCGGTTTTAATTCAAGGATGCATATGAAAATAACCAAAAGATGATATTTTTTATAGTTTTGTTCATACCACAAATAATAGTATCTTTTTCATGCTAACGATATGAGCCAAATCTAAAACAAACTTATTTGATATTTATTCACAAAATATAATAATTAAGCAAATGCATCAATTCATGTCCCTTAAGAGCGGGCCAAATTAATTGTTTAGGCATCCCATATCTCTTGTTGTGTAATACATTCTTCAGTTTGTATGTCCATCCAAAACCTTGCTGCAATCATGAACCAACCAATCCTGCTCTGACATTTTTAAACACACCTATATTTACATCAAAAACAGGAAAGAATTGAAAGATTTATTGCATCAAGTTGGTTTGACTCACCGACTCCCCACGTGGTAGGTCATGTGGACAACCAAATGCTTACAACGTACACAAGTATGGTTGCCGCAAGATTGGTGTGCTTGAAGCGGCAGCAAAATGTGCTATGTCAAATTTGTGTTGAGGTAGTGCTAAAGAGAAGAGGAGATAGAAGAGAGCAAACTCTCAACTTATAACTAGTTTTAGGGCTAGGCATTCGGTCAATATATCGGTTCGGTTCGGTATCGAGATAGTTTAAATATCAAGAATTATGGACAAAAATCATGCAAATATTCTATAGACTGAATCCTCATAGTAGAATGGTTATCTTGGTTGGTCTATTCGTCCCCCAAATAGACCAAACAGTTGATATTCTTTTACGTGATGGGAGGGACTGATCATCGACTCGGTCAAACTACCACCACCGTAATTATTTTTAGAAAGGCGACAAAAGCTTTCCAATTTTTTTTTTTTTTTATTAGACGTATAAAAAGAAAAGATAACAAAACCAACAGTACAAAACTAATGGCTACTACACTACTGAAACTACATCTCGGTAGGGAGCGTCTACTACTACTCATACAACCACAAGGGCTCTCGGTATAAGAACAAGAAAAACATAGACTAGGAAACTATGCACAGTGACTACTCTCTCTACTCTTGATGGGTCGGCGGTCTTGTCATGAATTGGTAACGTTGTATATCATCCTTGCATAGGTTTGCTACCGGTTTACCGCTACCACAATGGTTGGGAGGTTCGCTAGAATTGAATCTTAAATATGATAGTGCGGCATCGACACGGACCGCATGAACACAAAAAAGAAAACCACCACCACTCCAACCTGCAAGCCAGTCACCACATTGCGCTACCAAAACACCGGACGAAAAGGATGTCAGGGTGAAAACACCATCGTCATCTCTCGCGCCGTCATCAACGACGATGACCCACACCGAGCTGGCTCTGCTTAGCCGCCGTGGATCGCTTCGAGCCGCGTAGCCCTCCAGCCATCGAATTCGCTTGCGCCACCCGACAAGGCGATGTACCACACCGGACTAACCAGTGCAAGCAGGGCTGGCCGCCAAAGTCCTCTACAAGCTGCCAACCCAACGCGTGAGTCTCTAGCGAGTATAGTATATTGGAAACAGTTGCAAAACTATTTGTTAGAACTTTTTGAATATTGTTTGAGATGTTCTTAGATTGGTTGCTGCTCTACCCCCGGCTAGGTATAGTAGGTACCCCGATCATAACCCATCGCTGATGCAAATTCGGGGCCCTCCTTAGCTGCCAGGGCCTCAGCGGTCAAGACGTCCGCAACTCCATAGAACCATCTTGCCGCACCCCGAGCACACCATGCAGGTAAATGAGGCATCGGTTTCGCTGGTATCTTCAAGGAGGCCAAGTCCTTCCTCCAGCAAGGTGTGGAAATATACCTTGCTTGCGCTGCGCACCCGGTTCCCAGACCTTGCGGCCATGGCCACGGTTGACTCGAGATTAATTCCTTGACGTCGACGAGGATGGCATCACATTTCACGCCCCCGTGCCCCGCGGATCGTGGCAGCATGTGCGCCATGATCTCACCTGGGGCTGGCACCTGCCCTCGCGCATCGCATGCAGCAGCAAGTGCTAATTAATTCTGACGTAAGTAGTGCAGGAGTGCTAATTAATTCATTCGACGAACTCATGGTGCAGCACAAAGCTGCTGATTGCATTCCATCAAATCAAATCTCACCGCGGGAGAGTACTACTATAAAGGATTAGCCGATTTCAGGACCTGGGAAGTGTGAGAATCAAGTAAAAACAAACAAGGCAATCCAATGCGTCACGAGGTTCGGGCAGGACCATCACGTGTGGGTCGGTCTGTAGTGGTCAGCGTCCCAAGGGGAAAGGACAGGACAGGTGCATGTGAAGTGAGCTACCACTACCAGACCCTTTTCCAGTTTCCATTTACTCCACCACCTTAGTACATCATTACTAGATCTGCAATTAAGCTGCTGATGACGGATCTTAATATAATGCAATTAAGCCAGCAGAAGCATTCCAATGCGTCACAAGGTTCGTGCACGTGTCTGTGGTCCGTAGTGGTCAGCGTCCCAGGGAAGTGCATGTGAAGTGAGCTACCACTCCTAGAGGACCCAGACCCAGACCCTTTCCACCGGTGTTCACTCCTGCCACTCTAGAGCAAGTATTATACGGTAAGTTGTGTTCCTTTGGTTATTTTAAAGTTTCTCTCAAATTCTTTACCCATGATAGTTAAACTCTTTCTAATTAATACATGATACACTTGTGTATCTCACAAAGTTTGTTTCTTCAGTTCTACTGTAGTTTTTACAACCCACTTCTCCTCTATGTCCTCCCTTCTCTCCTTCACATCAGCATCTCAAAGGTTTACGACCTGTCATAATACTCTCTTATCCGCTCCAATGCAATGGCTCGGTCCCATGCGTTGGCGTTGCATACGAGAGCATCTAACAAAACACTTCATTTAGCGGTACAAGTAGTACATCCTTGAATTCTAACTAGGAGTGGTTTCCAATTAGCTACCACTTTAGTGCATCATTACTGGATCTTAATATAATGCAATTAAGCTGCTGATAACCGATCTTAATACTTATTGCTTTTTTTACATACTTATTGCAATTAAGCTGCTGGTACCGCATCACTACCACTTTATTACATGAGACACATATAAATGCAATGCAATTCCATTCAAACCGGCGTTTTTGGATCTTAATGCACTTACTATACTGTAGAATTTGGCAGTATGCTGCTGGCCTGCTGACGCTGGACCCGATTCCATTCCATGCTTCCTTTCACAAACATCACTCACTGCCACGGCGTCCTAACCCAGATCCAGATGGGCGGCCACATCACATGGTAGGCATGGTAACGGATGCACGCAGATGGAGCGGTTGCCGTTGCATCCGTCGATCTGCCATAAATAAAGGCAGGGGAAAGGACTAGCGCTCACATTCCTCTCCCGCGCCGTGCCCAGACCGGACAGCGCAAAAGGCCACCTTTCCTTTTTTCTTGCTCCGACGAGGTCGGCCGGAGTTTGGGTCTGATTGATTGCGGATCATTGGAGATTAGGTAGGTGCTCCATCTCCATCAATCTCCTTGTCTCCACACATTCCCACCCGGCTCACCTGCCGCTGCATGCGCTGCGATACTGATCGAGTACCGACACGGTGCTCTGCCACTGCCAGGCGCCAGCCAGCCAGCCTGCAGCTGCAGAGATGCCGTCGGCGGCACTGAGGCTGCTGCTGCTGCTCGCGGCGTTGGCCGTGGCGACCGGCGCCGGCGGCCGCGTGGACCTGTGGCCAATGCCGGCGTCGGTGACACGCGGGGCGCAGACGCTCCTCGTCAGCAAGGACCTCAAGCTGTCCACGGCCGGGAGCAGCTACGCCGACGGGAAGGGCATCCTCAAAGAGGCGTTCCAGCGGATGGTGGCCGTCGTGGAGATGGACCACGCCATCAACGGGACCTACTACTCGCAGGCCGTCCTCGCCGGCGTCAACGTCGCCGTCCGTTCGCCCAGCGACGAGGTGCGTGCGCTGCACAACGGACTGGATTCTCATGGAGAGACCTAGCTGCTGCATTCCATCTCTGCGTGCGTCTTGCTGATAGGTTGATTGCTCTTCTTCTTGGCTTTAATTTGCAGCTCAACTTCGGGGTCGATGAATCGTACAAGCTGTCTGTGCCTGTCACCGGGAATCCGCTGTATGCCCAGATCGAGGTTAGTGAACCACCTGCGCTCAAATCTCAATGCCCGTCGTAATAGCAATTGCTAGAGTAGAATATACTGTACATACAGTGGAAAGCCGACACAGAGATTTCGATCCCTTTGTGAATGAATCCACTGAAAAGAACAGATTATTTTTTCATGGGGGGCCGAAAAACAAAATGTGGCATCATGTTCCTCGTTGGAGGCATTGTTCGTTGAGGCCCCCCATCTCCCGGGTTCTATTGGGGCAACCTCCTTGGAGGCATCGCTGTTAAGAACCCTCTCCCCCAACAAAAGTTGGCCTCACTCGTATAGGGTGATCCTTCGTTGTCAATGCTTAGGTTACTTCGGTGGTTGTCGCCGTGTAAGTTTGTAGTGTTGTGTCTTTGTAACCTTCTCCTTTATCAATGTTAAATTTCTTGCTGGTAGCTCTTAACAATTAGAAAGACAAAAATGTATGTCTGGCGCACCAAGTTTGAGGTGGACATATCCGGATGATGACAAAGAAACCACATTGGCCCTGCCCCGTGCAAATATGCAAAATGCTCGCTGTACAAATCAAAACTTTCATCAGATACCTTGCTCTTAGCATACACTCTGCACATGCAGAGCACCCACATTGTCTCGAGCAACCCAGAACGCTGGTTAACATCGAAACTTTACCAGATACATCCCAGCAGCTTAGCTCATCAGGGGACGATTATTTGGCAGCAATGTGCAACGGCACAAATCATTATCACTTCCTGCAATAACTTTATTCACTGTAAAAACTGTGACACATAATTGATGCTGACTGTACTGCAAAAATATTTTCAGGCTCAAACAGTTTATGGAGCGCTTCATGCCTTGGAGGTAAATGAAAGTGAAACCTATGCATAAGCTAAAATCCGTCCTATTATATTTTCATTTTCAAGATGAGAACGTCATTACATGTGCACTGTAGACTTATATGCAACCATGCACACTTCTTAATCTGGGCCACGGGATGTAGATCCAAGGGGCACGAGGTGATAAAACCTTGGGGAGGTGGGAGGGGATTTGCAAAATTGTGATTAGAGCGGGGAGTTAAGTGTAAAATTTCCTAACCCTTGAATCATCGCCCTATGGCCCAGATTAGAAGTGTGCATGGTTGCGTATAAGTCCTGGTGCACATGACACGTTCTCTTTCAAGATACCTAACGTGTATTTTGTGTTAAATGCAGACATTTAGTCAACTGTGCAAATTTGACTTCAATGCAAACTTGATTGAACTTAATTCAGCTCCATGGACTATCCTGGACGCTCCCAGATTCCCTTACCGAGGGCTCCTTATTGGTAAGCTAGTCTGAATTTTGCTCTGTTCAATAAAGCAGGGCAGCCCCGCTCTCCTAGCATAGGCAGTGGTTTAGGATTTGATCCTAGCATGGAAGTAGAATAAATTACATATGGAAAGAAAGGAATTATGGTCATGGAACTCATGGTTGCAAGATAGTAATACTAAATTCTGTGCTTTACTGTACCAAATTTACAGATACTTCAAGGCACTATCTTCCTGTCCCAGTAATAAAAAGTGTAATCGATTCAATGACTTTCAGTAAGCTGGTACGTTTACATTTCCACATGCAAAGCAACTTAATTAATTCTTAGTGCTACTCTTTCCTTTCCTGCAAAGTTCTGAACATAATATCCTTAAATTAGTTCCATCTCAGTCATGTGATCTGTGTAATCTATCATCACACAGAATATTCTTCATTGGCATATCGTGGATGAGCAATCATTTCCGCTTCAAATACCTTCCTACCCAAAATTATGGAATGGTGCATACTCTTATTCAGAGAGATATACATTTGATGATGCAATCGACATTGTACAGTGAGTTCTGTTCTTGTCATCTTACTAGAACTATATCTCAGCAGTCATTTGACACCTAGTCCTAAACTTTTTAAGTGTTATAAACAAAAATGCCAGCAAAACTGTGAAAAAAGCAACAATACGATAGTCTGAATAGGAAACTCAAAAGAATTCCAAATATTCATCCTTTGCTAGACTCATCTGTAGAGATTACTTATCTATGCTGCTGGATTACCTCAAGTTAAGATGACATATCAGGGATTCGCAGGTATGCTGAAAAACGAGGCGTGAATGTCTTGGCTGAGATTGATGTACCTGGCCATGCTCTTTCATGGTAATACATTTAATTATGTGCAACATTACTCTTCTCTAGAATATGGATAATTTTTTTAGATATTTTTTAATACAAAAAAGAACTCTTTGTGTTTATCATCTGCACCACACTCCCTTATATTTTTAGTATGTAGCAAGTACATTTTATCTTACAGATGAAATAATACAAATATACTTAAATTTTGAACATACCTAAAAATTGTTAAAATTCGGTGCACTTCTCTTGTTTCAGGGGTGTCGGATATCCAGAATTGTGGCCATCAGCTTCATGCAAAGAACCGCTTGATGTCAGCAATGAGTTTACATTTCAACTGATTAATGGAATCCTTTCAGGTTGTGCTCTGTCAAAATGAATTATTATAGACTTAGGCCCACATTCGACACTTGAAAGATCAACTAATATACGCCTTCATGGTTTTGTCACATAATAGAATGAAATAGCACAGGCCTGTACTAAACTTCAGCAACAAGAAAAAAATGCTTCAATGGCCAGAATTATGATTCAGTCATTGGAGGAAAGAGCATATATGGCCTCGTATAATACTGAATCAATTGCATTACCTTTGGTTGCCTTTTCAGATTTCAGCAAGATTTTTAAGTTCAAGTTTGTTCATTTGGGGGGAGATGAAGTAAACACAAGTAAGGTTGCAGAATTATGTACTGTACAACTGATCTATGTGTGTTAGAATCTATTCATTCTTTGTTATGATGTTAGGTTGCTGGAGTGCCACACCACACATTAAGTCATGGTAAGAAATTATCTTATAATATAGCAAAAAGCAATAACAGCAAAATTTGCTGATGTGATATGACAATTGATAACCTTCCTGTGTTTCTGTAATTGGTACAAACAACAAACTGCCCTGGCTCGGTCATCTAATCTGATCAGAACTCTTTTTCCTGTTTTGCAGGTTGATGCAACATGGCATGAATGAATCTGATGCCTACAGATATTTTGTATTGAGAGCTCAAAAATAGCAATATCACACGGTTATGACCCCATTAACTGGTAGGGTGACTAGTGTTACTATTTTTTTGCAGATTAAAATGTCCAACTAATTTCTAACAAACCGTTTCTCATCCTTGTAGGGAAGAGACATTTAACAACTTTGGAGACAAGCTGGATCGTAAAACTGTGGTGCATAACTGGTATTTCCTCACAGCCTATTGCTCAGGCACTTGAGAAATATTTACTAACATCCTTGTGAGAAAATAACACCTGGAATAAGACCATGTACCCCTCCCTATTTACTAACATATTTGCAGAAATATGTGCAAGCCAGACATAATTCTTAATTAAAAACCGCACTGGTTTTTTATATCTACAAATTTAAATAGAGGGCTATGGAAGTTTTCACCCCTAACCCTAAGTAATAGGAGCACATCACATGAACAGATTCATTGTATTGTAGCTGAAGTAACCGACTAACCGTGCTAGTTCTTCCTCATAACTTGGTAGGCTTGGAAGTGGAGTTGCACAGAAAGTGGTTGCTGCTGGTTTGAGATGTATCGTAAGCAACCAGGATAAGTGGTACCTAGATCACTTGGATGCTACATGGGAAGGATTCTATACGAATGAACCATTGACAAATATCTCCAACCCGGAGCAGCAGAAATTAGTACTTGGTGGTGAGGTATGCATGTGGGGTGAACACATCGATGCATCAGACATTCAGCAGACCATTTGGCCACGTGCTGCAGCAGCTGCAGGTATGATCAGCTCAATATGCATTGACCTAATTTTGCCTGCATTAATACCTTAACAGATCCATTCTTATAGAATAGCAAAATTAAGTAGACTAGCAGTTACGACGTACTGTCATACATACATTCTTTTCTTGGGTTAGAGTAGCACATAGATTATCTTGTGTTCACAAGGGACGCGCAATATCTGCCGCCAAGGCAGTTAATGATTGATATAAGCAATGAAAAATTTGAGCAGTAACTGCAATCAACCTGTCAGAATGGGGATCTTTCATAACCAAGTGCTCTGATGTGCTTCGTTGCATTAAGATAATTGGGATTCGGGAGACACGATCACACCGTAGCTAACGATCTGAAACATTTATTCTTCCTTAGTTTAAGCGAACATGAATGCGGGATCTTTCATAACCAAGTGCTCTGATGTGCTTCGTTGTATTAAGATAATTGGGATTCGGGAGACACGATCACACCGTAGCTAATTAACGATCTGAAACATTTATTCTTCCTTAGTTTAAGCGAACATGAATGCATATGCAGGCAAAAAGACTAGACATGCCTGCATAGTATGAAAGGCATAATAAGTCTATCAGATTTATAAATACTCTAGTTACATTTCACTTCCAGTGTATAGTTTTGTTTTGAGTTCTCTCGCCAAGAGCGAAGTTAAATTACCTGTATGTCAGTATTAAATTGTCTTGACTCATCACATTACTACTTACTGATTTGAAGAGCGGTTATGGACACCACTTGAGAAGCTTGCGAAGGACACAAAATCGGTCACTCCAAGATTAGCACGCTTCAGGTGCTTGCTGAATCAGAGAGGGGTTGCTGCTGCACCGCTAGCTGGTTATGGCCGGTCAGCACCATCAGAACCAGGTTCCTGCCTAAGGCAGTAGATACTCATAACAGGTGCATATATTATGCATATAGGAGAATAAACATAATTCCAAGCATCCAAATTACTTATCTGAGCAAAAAAATGGCTCGGATCAATGTAAGGCGAACCCGCAGAATGTTCCTCTTTTTCTGTATCTGATGCGGTTTATTCATTTGGAGATATCTGGTCCTGTTTTTATTCTCAGTGTACGGTCAAAAACATGAAGATTTGGTTTCATACCACCAATGAAACAAAAATTCTTAGCATCTCTTGTAAACTAACACTTTAATTCAGTTTTTTTTTAATAGAAATTGCATCCATAATGCCTTGCTTCACAAAGAGCAAGCTTGTCAATTCATATTTACCAGATCCTCACAGCCCCAAAACCAATAATATAACTGCTCATACGCATGAGCATATACCTATCTTTAGCAATAAGTTTAATATGACAAGTGCCACAATGATCGAAGAAGCGCCGCTAATACATTCAGAAATCCCCCGGCATCAGATAACTGCTTGAGGTTGGCAGCTACCTGCAGCAGTGCAAAAATTCTGAAATTGTGTCTGAATTTTGTCATGTGAAATCAAACCGTGGATGACGCCGGTAGCCTTGTCGCGCCTCAGCTTCGCGCCGGGCAGCCACGTGTCGCCGATGTGGTCGATAAGCTCTGCCGACTGCCACAGCATGTCCGAGACGTTGCGCGAGCACGAGGTTGCCCGTGTCACGGAGGACGGCGCGCGACGATCGTGGCATTGCTGGCGGCGTTCTTGTTGGTGCCGGTGGCGTTGGCGGACCAGACGGGCGTGCCCGACGGGCCGTCGAGCAGGACGAGGTCGCCGTCGGGCGCGATGGTGAGCCGCGCGCGCGCGGCCGCCGGGTCGGAGACGGGCCTGTCACACGGTTGGCCACCCAGACCGGCGTCCGGACAGCGATGTTGCTGCACCAGATGCCGACGTAGGAGGTGCCTGCGACTCCTCCGTCTGCCGAGGACAGAATTGTGATGTGCTCGCTGTTCAACAGATCGAGTTGGTAGCTGATGTGCGTGAAGTTTTTTCATTGGGACCTGCTGCCCACCAGCAACGCCCGTCCGATGGAAGAAAATAAAATCGGACGTCCACCGCAGAGCATTAACGGCGGCTCCGGCACTGACGAATCCATTAGGTCCCCGGTCACTTAGAAGTACTTCCTAGGGTTTCCCCTTTAACCGTCCCATCGCCGCCGCCCCATCATCTTTGCCGCCGCGCTACATCTTCGACGGGCAGGTGCGTACCTGCGATTCATCCTTGTTGCCGTGGATTAATACTTGGAATTGTGGTGTTAGTTTAGCTGTAGGGAGGATTAGGCCTAATTGATTTTTATTTGACAATCGATTCTTCGTATTCAAATTGCAGGAATCAGAACGACTAGTAATCTCAGGAAAAAGTGAGTATTTGCCCTCTGGTTGGTGAGTTGAGTAGAAGAAAGCGACGAGCACGAAACAAGGATGCCGAAGAAGAACCTTTACCTTGTTCTTGATGACTGGATCAGTGGATACAACATCCGCAAGATGAACTTGCCATCCAGCTCAGATGAAGGTGCTGTGCAGAGCTTGCCTCCATCTTTATTGCACATGGTGGAGGACCATGGGTTGCCTCATTACTTCACGGCTGCCTTTGGTGCCAAGATCCTGATGATGCTAGCTGCAGATACTGACGACATCTCTCTTGCTGTCCCGCTCATCGACGTCAACAAGCTGGACGCCACGCTTGGTCCTGACATGAGCATTGTGTCTAATCCAATCTACATTCCCGTCGGCAGCGATAAGCTATTTGTTATAGATATAGGCCCCTTTCAGGTCTGTCGCTTGATGCCACAACCTGATGCTATTTTCCTTCCTGATTCGAGACCATTGGGAGTGGGAAGAGCTCGCAGAGCTGCCATTCAAGTGGAGTCTGAATGTCTCTTCCTATGCTGTGGACAACCAGCTGGAACAAATCTACGTCAGCAGCAAAGGCGACAGTTCAACCTTCATCTATGACATAGGGAAGAATATCTGGAAACGTTACGGCCTCTGGGTGCTGCCCTTCAATGGGCGTGGATACTATGTCCGTGACCTGGATGGTTTTGTTGGGATATCCACAGACCCGGATTCCCTTGGGTACCTTTGCATCTGCGACATGACCAAAACCAGCGCTGGTGAAGGCTTGCGCCCTTACCCTGATGTGAAGCGTAGCAAGGTGAAGGTGTTCAACAAGAACCCAGCTGAGCACCATGTAGGTGCCACTCTCATGTACATGCACCGTTCCAAATTCTGCATTGTGGAATGTGTCAAGGCTGATCAGGCGCCGCAGGAGCCGGAAGCCTCATCTGGAAGTTCCTATGTGTATCATGTGATTACTTTCTCCATCGGGTATGACAAGGAGGCAGATCTCAAAGTTAAAAACTATCGGGTTAGTTGCTATGATGTGCCTCGTGAAGCTACTTCTTGTTTCATCAATGCGAATCCTGTGGCATTTTGGCTGTAAATGCGAAAAATCATGCCATGATAGCATGCCAATGTTTCAGTGTAATCTCAAACTCTGATCCTGTGGATCCTTCGCTATCTTTTCACTTTTCATTTAGTGTAATCTCAAACTGTGATCCTGTGGATCCTTTGCTATCTTTTCACTTTGGCGTCAATGTGATTTAATGTGAAATCTCAACTAGTGGTTCAAATGCTATGTATGCTCGGGTGTAGTGTTGCTTTTCTATGTTTTAATTTAAGGTGTAATCGCAACTGTTGATTCAGTCAGTCATGTGATTCGCTCTAGTGTTACAGATTTTCTATGTATCAATGTAATGTGACTTGCTGCGATTCTGTGAAACCCTTGTAGTTTTTCATTGTACAGTTTGCAACAACAGATGTTGCAATTGTGACACTATTTTAAGAGTACAAGGAGGTGTCTTTTGCTTTCAGTCATGCAGATGTCTGCCACCAGACCTTGGCCATAGTATGGAAATGCTTCTCAACCAAGTGTAACATTTTAATTTATTTTGTTAGCGAGATAATATTCTACATCTTATTTGATCTGCCATGACATGCATCTTTTTTTCTCCTATCTGAATGCATGGTCTCTCAGAATGTGGTTCCCGATGAAAGCAGTCAGATGAAATAGCCTTAGCCTTAAAAAAAAAGATGCTAGGGCTCCTAACATTGCAATTAAACTTGAACACGCACATCCAAGCAGTTGTTGTATCTCTTTTAAGTAAAATCGTGACCACTGTATACTCCTAGCACCTGAGAAAAGGGACTGGAAGAGTAATGGTGTTCGTTGAACATCAGCCATGGTATACATGTGTAAGCGACTTAGTTCAACGATTTCATTGCAAACAACTATTGTTCCGTGTTTCAGATCAATGACTTCTGTTGTTCAACGATTTTATTGTGGCTGTAGATTTTTCTTCGGCAGAGGACGCTCTCTCCGATTCATCCATTTTTGCAGCGATCCGTGTCACGGTACTGGCGACCATGACGGTGAACGGTGGTCAGGACTCTAAAGATGTTGCCGCCTCTGGCGACGATTGATCTGGTGAAGGATATCCAAAGGAGGAGAGAGGCCCATAAGGGTGCGAAGGTCCAATAACTTGCACTATGGGCCGATCTAGCCCATCAGGAGGCGTGCGTTGTATGGAGGAGTCTCGCTGAAGGAAGGAAAGAAAAGGAAGATTGTCTCGTTGTGTCCAGAGTTCCGGACGAAGCGAAAACGAATTGTGGCTCGGCGTGCTGGTGATTGATGACCTTGTATTGCGCGAGATTTGTATGGGTTGTTTTATGTCATAGGCAATTTTCACTAATTACCTAATACAGCTTATACACCAAAAAAAAAAAAAAAGGCACTTGAGGAGATCAGGCAAGATCTTTGCCCGGTAGTAGGCCACCATCTATGGCAGACTTGTAACTTTTGAATGATTGCATATGTACTAGTAATTTCTCTGCTGTTTCGTGTAGTCTTTGAGTGATCGCCAAATCTACAGAATATGCTCGATGTACTGGGATGACAAATACAATACCCTAGGCATATCAAACGAGGTAGGTATTTTTTTTTGGCTTGAACTGAACATTTTTTTTTGGAATTCATTTTGCATTTCTGAAGAAAATAAGATCTGCCAGGTGGTTGCTGCAATGGGGGAGATGGTCAATAAGGATACCAAGGACACCAGAATCTTGTGTCAAATTCCTTTTTGTTGGATGACGTCTTCCGGTGAGATTCCTCTTTTGTGGATAGATCTTTGATTTGGCCGGTCACTAATCTTGTTAAGATGTATTATGGTAAATTCTTTAGTGACCTTTTTCTTGAATAATTCCATCTAAATCAAGATTTCTTTCTTTCTACGTTGCAGCATGCAGTCAGACTTTTGTTTTTTTTTTTTGACAAAGCAACTTTTGGATGGACTCAGTCAATGTTGGATTATACAACATCATCTGCATCTATTGTTCAGATTCTAGTTCCTGAACATGACTCTTAGAGGTGTGCCCTAGGCCCTCAGAGCACGCAACAAGTTGTGCCTGCACCAGGTGGTTTACAGCCCTACATGATACTGGATTTTCATTGCATGGTGATGTGGGACCTGAAGATTTCGAAATTGGTGAGATAGGCTCTCTGAAGGGAACTTTTGATTTATTTCTCAAGGTCAATATTCAATTTGAGCTTAGTAGGAAAGAGGGACATGTCTGTTTTGGCTAATATTATCGAGCAAGGAATTCATGCGGGCATAGGAATGTCCCAGTCCCCAAGATCCAAGTGTCTTTGTTGGCCCTTCTAAGAAATTACAGCAAGAACTATGCCCCTTGTGAGGAACCATGCATGCCACAAGGTTGAGTCAACAAAGTCTGCTTTGGTCATCAAAATATATGCCAGAACTCAGGTCATAAAGGTCACTAATTCAAACCTATACAAACAGATTTTCACGAAGATAGTTAATGGGAATACATGGCTGAATGCAGCTTTGATGAACATTCACATCCAAAATGTAATGAGGCACGGTAGCAAGAGAAACAACCCTCCGGACCTCGGAAAGTTTGTGCTGTTCCCGACCACCAAGATTGGCAATAGATATGTTTCTACCCATGAAGGTTTTTTTGGCTGCCGAAGAAATGGTCAAGCCCATCTAGAGGCTGATTGTTCTATTGCCAACAATGGGAATGAGGAGGAGGCTGCTCTGTTTGGAGCATGTGCAACTCTCGAGAATATACTATCAAAGTCCGTGTGTTGTGCTTGGGGACGACAATGCCGACTTGGCTGACCTCAAATGTTTCGTTGGTTGGCGGGGAGAATTCTATTGTGTTGATAGAGGACAAAAGGTGGTCCTCCTTCTATAGAGGTTTGTCCATGGCTGGCCTCCAAATCCACTTGAATCTCACTCTTTTTCTAGTTATTGTATCTATCATCTTGAATTGTTCGTATAACATTTATATTTTAGCTTCATATTTTATGATTTGGCCAGCTAGTCTTGTATCTAACTTGATTAGGTTCTGTTTATTTTCAGATGTGGAATGCAGACCCGTGCCCTCAGGGTGAAAATGCTTTTGCTAGAAAATTCATTGACCACTACTAGCATGGTGTTAAGGCTGGCTAAATGATCAACAGAGATGGTGTGTGTGGTAATTAGCAGGAATGGTTTCTGACTTTCTAGTAATCCCAACAATGGATTAAAAGCAACAACTGTTGCGAGATTCCAAACAAGAAGGTACCGAGCACACAAGAAGGCACAGAGAGAATGTTAGGAGGAATGGAGGCTTATTGAGCCACTTTCATGGATGCCTTTTACAATGGGGGCTACCCCCTATTTATAAGGAGTGGCTATGGGTACACTCCCTAGATATATCCACTACACTCTAGAGTCTTCTCTAGAGTCCACCATACTCTAGACTCTTCTCTTGTTCACTAGAGTCCTAGATATTTTCCTCCTTGCTTTGAGATTCACCCACACGCATAGTTTCACAACAGTCCACTCCTCTTGGCTGTATAGGGAATGTTTGTAACTTTGTAAGAACTGTTGGCAACAACAAAAATAACTTAGCCTTTTGTCCCAAGCTAGTTGGGATAGGCTAGAGATGAAACCCATAGAAAACAAGTATAAAAGAGACACAAAAATAGGGCACAAGACAAAAGAAAGAGTTAGGGTTAAACTGGAAAAGAAAATAAAGGTCACGGTTCAGGCACGTTGATTGCTAGTCTCCAAGCGCTCCTATCCATAGCTAATTCCTTGGAGATATTCCACTCCTTCAGGTCTCTCTTAATCATCTCGTCCCAAGTCAGTTTAGGTCGACCTCTACCTCTCTTTACATTGCCTTCTCGCTTTAAAACCCCGCTACGCACCGGCGCCTCGAGAGGCCTCCGTTGGACATGTCTCAACCATCTCAACCGATGTTGAATTAGTTTCTCCTCGATTGGTGCCACCCCGACCCTATCACGAATCTCCTCATTCTGAACTCTATCCCTTCTTGTATGCCCACAAAACCAACACAACATACGCATCTCAGCCACACTCAGCTACTGGACATGTCGCCTTTTTGTAGGCCAACATTCAACACTGTAAAACATCATCGAATTGTCGTCCTATAAAACTTACCTTTTAGCTTCCGTGGCACCCTCTTGTCACAGAGGACACCCGAAGCTTGACGCCACTGCAACCAACCTGCTGAAATTCTATGCCTAACATCTTCATCAATGTCGCCATCCTTCTGTAGCATTGATCCTAAATATCAAAAAGTATATTTCTTGGCCACCACTTGTCCATCGAGGCTAACATCTTCATCCTCGCGCCTAGGCGGGTTGAAGTCACACATCATGTACTCGGTCTTGGTGTTAACTGCGAAAATTGGTAAAGCTCGTGATTGAATCAAGGCCGGTGCAAGATGCTAATAAGGAAGGCAACTAGCGAGGGAACCATTCAGCCAGATTCTTGTACATAACCGCAAAGTCGGCACTACTGCAGTCTTCGGTGAAATGTCATCATTCGGCCGAATCATGAATCTGAGGAGAAATTCAAGGGCATAACCTCAAGGGATGATTCGACAAACTTCAAATGTTGAGACAAGCCAATCAGGACAGAGCTCGTGTCACGTATAACTTCACGACTCGAGGAGGCTTGTAGGACAATATATCTTAGCTAGATCTTTTTCATTATTGCAATCGTAGTCGGTTAGGACTCGTGTCAAGTCCGTGGTATAAATATAAGACCCATGGCATCTGTAAAACATCTACCCAATCAATACAACAAACCTGGCTCCGCGCCACCCTTCGAGTCCAAGTCGTGTCGTCGATCTACTGCGAGAGGAATCATCGATCCGTCGACCTCCGTAAGTACCGGCAACCTTGCACCATGTCTAGTATCATTCGGGCGGATTTAGATTATTGCAAGTAGTCTTGTTTACGCTTAGTGTGTCGTGTGGCGGATTTAAGCTATTGGAACAAGAAGGTTCCTTGTTGATCATGAGCCATCCGGTGGGCTAAGATCTAGCTTGGAGCTAGTTGTCGCCTTCATTAGATTTTGGCAAGATCTAGTGAATTCATTAAGTTACCATGAGTTGCATGATCTTTATTTATTATTTAATTATGTTTGCACACTCTTTTTTGCCCAATTTAGATTGATATGGCTTGGCTTTTTTTATCTTATCATAGATCTAGTTGCTCTTAGTGCTTTTGGTTGTTTATCTTATCGTGTCAATATATCTATCTGTTCATCGTGAGCCAGAGCTTAGATCAATCTAAGTTGTCACATGTTGCGGGTTCGTATACGTTTAGATCTTGGCAGGGGATCGTATCATCCGGTGGATCTGGATCTTTGGGTTACTCTAGAGCTAGTCATCCGGTGGACTAGAGATCGGTTTAATCGATAGGTTTTTTACGTGTGAGTTCCTTCTTCATGGACCCCGATTCGGCAAGCTTGCCGAACACGCGTTATGCTTTCACGTGTAATGAGTATCTATAAATTCTCGTTTTAGATATATGCATGCTTTTAGCTTACCATGATTAGATTGTATCATCCGGTGGATTAATCTAGTTGTGAGAAGTGGTTTAGATCTGTACAAGTCGTATCGTGCAGTGGATTAGCTTGTTAAGGGTTTAAGCTAGACGCGAGTTTAGGAAAGCTAGGCGGCGGCGGACTAGTTGGATGAAACCTATGCATGTGCTATGTTTAGATTAGATTTATATTTATGATTTACCGCTTTTTGTCTATCGTGTTGTCGGTTGATTTGATCCATGCAATAAGCTTTATGATATTATACCTCGATGATCGATTTACTTGTTCAAACATGTCTTCCTATGTTCATTCGGTAACTGTGCTTTTACATATCTCATATATTCTTGCCGAATGCATTCATACAACCGTGGACAGATAGCTTCTATAGCTATATGTCATCATAAGTGGCTTCGGGGGCGTACATGAACTGTCTTGGTCTCACCGTGCACGTTCGATCTTACACTTTGTCTCCTTGTCAATTTACATGTCAAATTGATCGCACGCGACCGACTCAAGACGCCCGGGCACCCAAGTTAAGCTAGCTACTTCGCTTGTCGCTGTGTGTGCGGCACAAGAGGCACTTTTTGTGTCAACACTTGGTCCTACTTAGTTCGAACCCTTTCGACTCAAGTGTGCGCCTCCACAGCTCCAACTTTCCATTAACCCCTCGCTCTACTCTCATCCACTAGCACCACATCATCGGCAAAGAGCATACACCAAGGGATGTCACCTTGTATATCTCTTGTGACCTCGTCCATCACCAAGGCAAATAAATAAGGGCTCAAAGCTAACCCCCGATGTAGTCCTATTTTAATTGGAAAGTCACTAGTATCGCCATCATAGGTTCGGACACATGTCGTCGCATCCTTGTACATATCCTTGATGAGGGTAATGTACTTAGTTGGGACTTTGTGTTTTTCCGAGGCCCACCACATGACGTTTCTCGGTACTTTGTCATACGCCTTCTCGAGGTCAATAAAGACCATGTGCAAAGTCCTTCTTCTGCTCCCTAAATCTCTCCATCAAACTGCCGTACTAAGAAAAATGCCTCCATGGTCTACCTCCCGCATACATGAACTCAAACTGGTTTTGGGTCACACTTGTCACTCTTCTTAGGCTTATGCTCGATAACCCCCCCTCCCAAAGCTTCATCGTATGGCTCATCAGCTTAATCCCCCGATAGTTAGTACAACTTTGAACATCTCCCTTGTTCTTGAAGGTGGGTACTAATATACTTCTCCATTCTTCGGGCATCTTGTTTGACTTAAAAATGAGGTTAAAAAGCTTAGTTAGCTATAATACTGCTCTCGCACCCAGGTATCTCCACACCTCAATGGGGATGCCATCAGGGCCCATCGCTTTACCTCCCTTCATCTTCTTTAAAGCCTCAGTGATCTTTGCCTCTTGAATTCTCCTCACAAAGCCTCTGTTGGTGTCATCAAATGAGTCATCCAACTCAAGGGTAGGCCCTCATCCTCCCCATTAAACAACATATCAAAGTACTCTCACCATCTGTCCTTGATGCCCTCATCCTTCACTAGAAGTCGATTTGTCCTGTCGTTGATGCATTTGATTTGGTTTATGTCCCTTGTCTTCCTCTCGCGTATCCTAGCGATCCTATAAATGTCCTTCTCCCCTTCCTTCGAGCCTAGCCATTGATAAAGGTCATCAAAAGCCTGCCCCTTTGCTACACTCATAGCTCGCTTTGCAGCCCTCTTCACTATCCTGTAGCCCTCGATGTTGGCTGCACTCTTGTCAAGACGGAGGCGCTTGAAGCACTCCTTATCCTTAATAGCCCTTTGTACCTCGTCGTTCCACCACTAGGTGTCCTTCGCTTCCTTCTTGCCTCCACTTCTCACACCAAGCACGCCGAGGCCACCTTCCGCATACACATGTTGCCATCTTGACCACATATCATCTGCATCTTCTCCTTCTTCCCAAGGCCCCTCGCCTAGCATCCCTCTCCTTAAACGGTTGTGCGCTTTCCCTCTAAGCTAACAACAAGACATAGGCCAATGCAAAATTCAAAACATCTTCCCCCTCTTCGTTCCTACTACCGTACCCGAAACCCCCGTGTACTCACTCAAACCCTACATTATTTGCACCCACATGGCCATTGAGGTCTCCTCCTATGAAGAGTTTCTCACTGATGGGCATAGTACTAACCATGCTATCCAGTCCTCCCAAAATCGACTCTTGGCGCTTATTGCGTTTCCTAAGCGCAAGTGCCAAAAAGGCAAGAGCACTGGGAACCACAAGGTTGACTTCCCACAACGACTTCGCCGAATTGTTACATTCCAGCTACCATCGCCACGGGATGTCGTGGCATTCTGTAGCATTTACGTAACAAGTCCAAGCGCCACGGAAATACCGTTGTAGCATTTCACCCGGAGATATTCAGTGGTATCGTTATTTATATTTTCCCAAAGGAAGGCATGGTGTAGGACTCTAGCAGGGGGCATGAACAAGACAACATGTCTATGCAAATTGACCAATACTCAATACGGGGTAAGTCATGATAGTTTAAGATAGTGTGACACACACTTGGGCCAACCTCAAGGATAAAAAGGAAAATAAAGAATAAAGAATATTCCTAAGTGGAGCAGGCATTCTAAAGTAGTATTGGCAAAGAACCGTTAATAATCATGCAAACATAGATGACTAGAGTTTTAGGCCGAGAGTGAGATGGACAGGGGAGACCTCCCGAGCATCCGGCCTGAAGGAAGGCATTTACGAACTCCCTACAAAGACACACGAACGGGGGATTTCAAGGGGACGGACAAGGCTTGTCACGACCAAGCCGCCTACCCCCTCAACCGTGGCATGCACTCATATTCGAAGGATACCCGCATCCAGGACACCACGTCAAGCATACTAGGACACTACTCATGTCCCCATGGCCCCCACCCTACGGATGGACGGAATAGAACACGAGCAAACCCCGAAGGGCACAAACGAATCGCCACCTCAAAGACAACTCTTACTCTACTCATATACATGGCACGAATGGTTAGGCCCTAAGTTCTATACGACTAACCACGACATAGGAACTATAGTCTAGTTCTTCTATCATGATTGTGTCGAGAACAACATGTCAAGAATATAACATGTAAATACTCTAGCTCTATTGCACAAGCATATGAGATCAAGACTTGAGGATAAACCATAAATGTATTCATACCGAATATTCCTTCTCCCAAGTACAAGCTCTCCAATGAAGCTTAGCCTTGCTCCAAATACTACTAAAGACTAAAAAGAACTAGAGAAGTGGAGGAGTAGAGAGGAGAGGAGTAGAGAGGAGAGGAGAAGAAGAGTAGAAAGTGAGGAGGCTCCAAATGGTGTGTGTTGAGAGAGGGAGAGAGGGGGCCTACTTATACACTTGGAGGAGGGGCCTAAGTGCTAAATTACACCAAACCGACTGGTAAACCTTCCTTGTGTGCGCAAAACCGACCAACTCGGGGCGGGAAACCCCGCTTGAAGGTGCACGAACCGCCTCCCGAGGCTGGGCGAATCGCCTCGGGGAGGGTGCGGCCGCACCAGCCGGTGGTCGGTGCGCACCCCCTAGGCTCGGCCTGGCCCGTCTTGGTGGGGTGTCGCCTTTCGCCCCTGAAAAGTTGTGGGTCGGGCTTTGCTCGCCCGCTTTTGATGTTTTGGGTCGATTTGCTCACGGGCTTGAGTTTTGCAATAATGCGCTTCCCTCGAAGGCGTATTTTTGGTCGATTTTCCACTTGCTTTTATTATAAATCTGCAAAATAAAATACAAGATACTACAAGTGGAATTTATTAGTGATAAATGCATATGAGTATAAAAGGTTTAATTTTACTCCCTTTATGATAGTAAGTTGACGGAAAAAAAATATGTCGTTGGTTACCGTCAACGGCGCTCGACTAAGACCTACCCGAGGGGCATAGGCACCGATCACATTCAAGACCGAAGTCACCAACAACCAATCGGGATAATCTGATCACCTTTCCTCCTAACGCCCACGACTCCATCCTTAAGGCTCCTATCTATCAAGATGCCTACACCAATTTTATCCGATGTTGTCCCCGTGTACCAAAGCTTGAAGTCGGGTACCCTCCACCTCTTTCGCTCTTCCTCGCCCTTCCATTTGGTCTCCCGAACGCATTGAATATTTACACGCCTCCTAGTTGCCGCAGATCAACTAGCTCTCTTAACTTCCCCTGTTAGGGACCGTGACGTTCGAACTACCTAGACGAATCCTAGTTGGCTCGGCTAGCTTCCTTACCCTTCACACCCATCGAGGAAAGTGTGAAGACCCTTGCTCATTTTTCACTACACCCGGCGCAGATGTAGCGCGCCACTAAGGTTGCGATGACCCGACCCTTGCTCACTTTATCATCGTACCCAAATCACAATACAACACACCACTAAGGGGATGGCGACCTGGCCCTTGCTCATTTATCACTACGCCTAGGTTCCGATGTAGTGCGTCTCTAAGAGGGTTATGCCCCCAACGAATTTCTTATGGGTTTCATATCCATTTGAGTGGCTATTTTTTACGCTGGTTCGCCAAACCTAATGCAACCCTCCTCCTTTACCCGGGCTCGGGACCAACTATGTTGAGACGACTCAAGAAAGTCTTCTAGTCTACATAGGCTGGAGTTTAAGATTTGTTGGCACTAGCCCAAAAAATGAGTACATATGTGGGTTGAGCAGTGCACATCTCCGTTGATACACAACCCGACAAGGGCAACATAAATCAGTTTGAAAATAGGGTATTGTGTTTAATATACGTGATGATATTTAGTTGTACTTGCACAATAGGATGGCACAATAATATTATCTTCCCTTTATTCTCCGGATGTGGGAAGTGAATCGGAAGTACATGCCATTAATTTGTTCACGGCTATGCAGTGCATGATAACTAACAAAATGAATCAACTAACATATTAAACTAGGGTAAAGACAATATTCCAACTCGCTGTTTAATAAATATATGACTAATGAAAAAAATAAAATAAATTTTGATTTGGAACGAAACTAAGGGTCCATGTACTTATATCAATTTTGAAAAATCGAGACTAAGCGGGCATATGCTTCGTTATTTTTTTTTAGAAGGGACGGTAAAAAGCCTTGCCCCGAATTTCATTAGATGATGAAAAGAGAGAGAAAAAGAACAAATACAACCCTTCACCTCGACTAAAAAAAAAAAAAAACTACCAACGGACTACATCGTTGAATTTAGGCCTAAACACTTCAACAATAGAGGCATGAAAAAAAATATATACACAACTCTACCACGTAAACAAAAGAACTAACACTACTCATTCACCGACACCACCACCTCGACATCATAGACACCCTATATTTCATAATGTCGTCTTTGCACAACATCGCGACACGGATAGGATAGAGGGCCTTCTCAACGAGATCGCCTCCTATTCCTCTCCTTCCAAATGTTCCACCAAAAGTAAATGAAGATGCCGTCCACCGTTCTCCTCTCCACTTTCAGAACTTTCTCCTACAACGTTGCCAATAATTATATAGACCACGATAGATTGACCAGCTGTATATCTTGTTAGGTGCATCCATTGCTTGATAATCTCGGACTTCTTTTCGTGCAAGGGAAATCCTTGCAAATGTGCGTCGGGGGTTTCAAACCTCTATGCCACATAGCCCACAATCCGTGTCGTCCGTCCAACCGCATTTAAACAAGTTGTTGGCTGCGAGGATCTTTTTGTGGAGCTGTGGTCCATGCAAAGAATCGACACTTGGCCTTCGCCTTTGCCTTCCAAATCACCGTTATCCTTATTTTCGTGAATCTTCCAACAACTGAGCTTGATAAGCACCGGTTGTGGAACATTCTCCATTCTCTGTACATTCCATCTAATCTCATCTTCTCTTATGTCATCTAACTGGGTTGTTTGGACTGCCTTCCACAGGTTAACAAACTATTGAACTTCCTCCGGTGATGCTGGTGGGTAGAAGTGGTCAATCCACTTGTTATTAGATAGTCCCTGTCTAACTAAATTTTTTTCCTCCTAGATTTGCGGTAAAGACTACTAGGGGCGATCGTCTTCGCTGTTGTTCCATGCAACCCAGCTAGAGGTCTAGAATCTTCTTTGTGTTCCCATTCCCTCTGATCCACAATCGTTGATGAATTGAAAAGGTCTTAGTCTCCCCAAATCACATGGCACTTCCAACCGACTCCAAGCTCATTCCGATTGTTTCCAACGGTACCACAACCAACGCAATCTTAGAGCTCTTGTGAACGGCTCCAGACCCAAAATGCGTAAACCACCTTTGTTTTTGGGCGAGTATGTTGTCGACCTTTGAGTAGCGAGTGCCCTCCACAGACTTTGTCCGGCGGTCTCCCCCCCGCCAAAGGAAGCTTCTTCGTATCCTGTCGATCTTCTTGATCATCCATTTATGCGCTTGGAACACCGTTAGATGATAAATGGGGAGTGATGAAAGCACCATTTTCACCAACACTTCCCTTCCAGTGGACGACAAGAACTTCCCCTTCCAACCTGGTAACCTATCACCTATTTTCTCGAGAAGAGGTTGAACTTGAATTCTCCTTAACTTCCTTGTGTGCAATGGTAGTCCTAGATATTTTCCAGGAAAGGAACATATCCTCCCCGGGAAATTATGGATGAGCCCTTGTAAAGCATTTGGTTGCAGCCTGATGGGGAAGGTTTCGGGCTTACTCAAGTTTATTTTTAGGACAGAGCACTCTCCAAAGAAAAATAGAATTTTTTGCAGCCTTGAGAGGTCTTGCACTGATGGTGCTACAAAGAGTGCCACGCCGTCCGCGTACATAGAACATCTCAACCTTGCTGCCTTTGGGAGTACGGGTTGGAGTAGACCTTGATGTGCTACCTGGTTGATAAGCCACTGTAAGGGTCTAAGGGATCAATGGCCAAGATGAACACGAGGGGCGACAATAGATCACCTTGTCTGAGGCCTCTCGTATGACCAATGCTCTCTGTTTGGTGTGCCATTTATCATGATTTTGGAAGCAGACGATCTGAGGAGATATGATATCCAATCCCTCCATTTGAGGTTGAAACCCTATCTGCTAGGACCTCTAAGAGATACTGCCACCCCACCGAATCAAAAGCTTTAGAAATCTCCAATTGTGTAAACAAGGTTGGTTGCTTTTTCTTGTGGAGTAGTTGAATTACCCTCGGACATATTGAAAATTGTCATGCATACATCTCCTTTTTATGAATGCATTCTCGTGCATGTGAGACCGGTTCGTTCATATGTGGGGCAAGACGGTTTGGTAGGAGCTTCGTAATAATTTGGGGCATGAGCGTTTCTACCCCTATTTTCATGGTCGTTTGTGATTTTGCCCCTTTTTTTTTAACTTTGTGATTTTTTTGTCATTTTGAAACGAAGGTTGACTTTACCCCTGTAATTTTGAAACGAAGGTAGACTTTACCCGTATTTTGTAACTTTTGGGCAAATGGACAACTTTGACCACGTTTTTTTGCCCTCATTTTTTTATGATTCTTGTGTTTTTACCCCTATTTTTTACAACAATCTAATAACTTTTGTAGAGCAGATTTACAAATTTTTTACAGCATCTTTACAAAAGTTGGATAGCATTTCGCCTGACAATCCACAAAAACACAATATGATGTCACAACTGGAGTTGAGGAAATGACGGTTGTAGCCGTTGTTGCCACCACCGGTCATGTAGCAACGCCACCGCGCCCCTAGGAGCCCCGCGCAGTTCATATTTGGAAGCCCCCAGGCGCCGCCAGCCCCTAGGGGAGCCCCGCAAGCAGTTCCGCCTGGAAGCCCCGGGCCGCCGCCCCTAGGAGCCCCGGGCCATTCGCCAGCTGGAAGCCATGGGCGGCTGGCCCGCTTGAAGCACCGCCGCCGCCGCCTCAAACAAACCCTAACCCTAGCCCGCTGAAGCACCGCCACCGCCACTTGAGGTGGGAGATGGGGAGGGGGAGGGCCGATTGGGAGGAGGTGGAGCAGCCGCCGGTGGAGGACGGTCGATGGGGAAGAGGAAGAGCATGCCGGGTGGAGGAGCCGCCGGCGGGAGAGGACCGCATGGGATGAACTCAACGGTGAAATGTCGAGTGGAGGAACACGGGAGATGTTGTTTTTGCCTCATGGGCATTTTTGTCTTTTGGCCAACCTTGTTTTTTCTTTTTTCTTTTTTAGCCCTTTAATAAGAGCGGCCTCAACGGTGTTACAAAGTAGGGGTAAACGGCAACTTCATTTCAAAAAAGTGAGGGCAAAATCACAAAGTTTTAAAAATAGGGGTAAAATCACATTTAGACTTTGAAGTAGGGGCTATAACACTAAAACCCTAATAATTTTGATAACATCTTGAGACTAATCGGATTGTAGTCCAAAATTTGCGTCAGTCTTGTTTTTTTGGGGATCAAAACTATATTGGACTCGTTAGATATCCCCATCTTTGAAGTCTTGTGATTATAGAAGCCCATTATCGCCTCTAAGATGTTTGATTATGTGCCAACATTTCTTATAAAATAAACCAATGTAACCGTCTGGTCCCGGGTCCTTTTCTGCTGGAAGTTCCTTGATAAATGTTGTTCGGTTCAGCCACGGTAAACGGCATGCCCAAGTCCCCAAGATTATGTTGGGTATAGCCGAGCGCTGCCCAATTCAATCTATCTGTTCTTAACGAACCAGGCTCACCAATGGCTTTCCTGAAAAAATCCACCGCCACCTTCATTTTGTCTTTCTATGATGCCGCGATCCCTCTCTCAGTGCTTAGCGTAGTGATGTACGTTTTCTTTCTTCTTGTATTAGCATGTATATGAAAAAAACCTGGTGTCGGCGTTCCGAGAACCGGGGGTGCCTCGGGTGCCGGCAATAAAGAATTTCTAGGCTGCGTGCCTCCTCCCCCAATGGCGTAGCGCAAGATGGACACGGACACGGCGGGTTTATCCTGGTTCAGGCCAACGGGGCCCTACGTCCAGCAGGTGGTGTCCTGCTCGTGTTACCTCGTGCTCAAAGGAGAGCTTGTAGTAGGGGTTACAAGCAGTGTGAGGGAGAGATGCTGGTCTCAAGCCCCACGATCGTGGTAGTGGTGGTGGTGGTCCGTTTTCTCTGGCCCCCTCCCCGCTAATGGGGCATTACTCCCCTTTTAGGAGGAGGAAGAGGGAGGTAATGTTTACATATGTGGGTGCCTAGGTGGCTAATTCGAGGCTATACTTGTTGCATGTGCGCGGCCGAGGGTTGGTTGGCTTGATGTCGTTTGATGAAGACACGCGTCTTGATCCGATGGCGTCGTGCCATTCCCGGTGTGGCCTCGAGGGTGCGCGGAGGCGTCCCTCACAATCCGCATGGCGAGGGGCCCTGGGGATGCTGGTTGCGGCGTGTCATGAGCCCGAGGGTCCGCCCAACGTGGCGTCTTGGCTGTGTTTCGGAAATGAACAAGTGTTGTCTGGTTTCCGCGGCCGGGCGGCGTAATATGTCACCGGTTTAGCTTTGTGTCCCATCAGTCGGATTTGGGAAGTGATCTGGCAGCCGATTTGATCGGGCGTAATCGATGGCCCCGCGCCTCGTCTCGGGTGTGTGACCGCATTAAATGCAGCTCTTTCCCCCTTCCTTTAGACGGAACCTCCCATACCCGAGGGTCGGACCCTGGGTGAGTTGGTTGGGCTACCTCGCTCGAGGATGGAGAGTTGGGTCTCCCCCGGGCGAGGCGGATTTTGCGCCCGAGGGTGGTGAGCTAGGCCACCCTCGGGGCGGAGATTTCTCGTCCGAGGCTGGTGAGCTAGGCCACCCCGGGCGAGACGGAGATTGGGGCCGAGTCCGAGCCCTGGGTTGGTGATAACGTGGAGCGTTCGGTTCTCCGCCTTGTAAAGGC
Organism: Hyparrhenia diplandra; assembly: GCA_015847255.1. NCBI lineage: Eukaryota > Viridiplantae > Streptophyta > Magnoliopsida > Poales > Poaceae > Hyparrhenia > Hyparrhenia diplandra. The sequence continues at coordinate 142,328 of JADLZK010011075.1, forward strand.
CCCGGACCTTGTCCTTCGAGCGCAGGGGCGAGCCCCGGTCGACGCCCGCCGTGGCGACCGTGGGCCGCTCGTGGGCCGGCTCCGGCTTCATGCATGCGCCGTGGCTCCTTGGCTCGGTCCGTCGCTTTGTTGGGCTGTCCTTCTAAGTGGGATGATGGCAGGCTAGGTTTTATCGGGCCCCGATGGGCCGGCAGATTCTCGTTGTTTGGAGAATGTCTTGGGGCCCAATATTTAGGTCCCCGACAAGTAGCCTCGAGCCCCGCGAGCGAGTGTGGACTCGCCCGGGGTTGTGCCGTTCCGCCGCCTTGTTTTTTCTCGGGGTGGTTCGTCTACAATGGGTGCGCGGCGAGCACCTTGGGTGTAGCCCCGAGGCCTAGAATGGAAAGGCGGATTCCTTCGAGGTCTTTTATACCGCGACGCCGGGCAAAGGCGAAAAACAGACTCTTAAATTGCGCTTGTTTATGCGGAGTCTCGTTTTGTTTTTTGCGTGGGCGCCCGAGGCCCGCGCTTATGTGCGCAAGGTCGCCCCAGTGCTTCCTCGACTTTGATTATACGCACCTCCGCCGCCCTCCCGAGAGGGAGAAGGAGGGGAGATACACCTCGGCCCCTCGAAAGCCGACCGTGGTGCACTCCGTTTGAACGTTGTAACGGGTTAGTTTAAGTGGGGTGCCCGTGCCCTTGCCGGAGCAAGGGTCGGCTGTGTGATCTAGGATTCACCCCATGAGAACCTACGGACCGCTTAGCAGATCCCGGGGTTTGACGGGTCAACCCCCGAGGGCCTCAGAGGCCTCCCACGGATGGGACATCTCTATAAGCAAAGACCCGCTGGTCTTAAACACGCTCAGAAATCCAGAGCCCCCGAGGGCCGGGTATAGCCGGTTGTGCATTTCCATCCCGTCCCCTCGGTTCGGGTTATCCCGAGGCGATCAGAGAAACCCCGTGGGGGCCCAGCCGGCAACCTCTAAAACGTAAAGTGCACGTTGACGTGCGTCGGCCGAGGTCGTTGGCCCTCGCCCGAAGGCGGAACCATCAACGGATCGACTTTTTGCCCCTTAGGGTCGGGGCGCCGGATATGGATGGCCGGACGGTTTTACCCCCCGAATGGAAGACGAGGCGTCTCCTTGCCGCGCCCGAGGCGGCGTGACGGCTCCTCTCCGATGGGACGTGGCCCTGTGGCTTTTGTCAGGGGCAGTAATCGAGAGCGCCGTCAAGATGCATTAATGCTCTTGATTGACGGCTCCACCGCGGGCCGAGCCGTTGGATGAGCGGCTCCCGGTTCCATCGTGGGCCGTCCATTCCGGCGCCGGTTCGTTTTCTCAGGCCGGCGGTTTGCCTTCCCTTCCCTATAAATATGGGGTCGCGGGGCGGGCGCGATAGTTGCTCCTTTGTTCTTGCCATCGCCTTCTTGCCTTCTTGCCGCAAAGAATTAGAGATAGAAAGAAAGATAGGGAGAGATTAAGGGAGAAATCCACTTGCCTTGTGCTCGTGTGAACGGTGTTGCCGCCGTTGTTCCTCGCCCTCCCGCTCGTCCATGGCGCAACCGTGGCGGCGACAACACGAGGGAGGTGCTCGATGCCGAGCCGTGGCCGAGAACGACGGCGACGGAGGAAAAGCTTCGCCGCCTTGTCGAGGAAGGGCTTCTTCGCCCTCGCACCAATGCCGAGCGGCGGGAGTGGATAGCTCCGATTGGACCGAGGAGGAGCCTAACCCTCCCGATGGCTATGTGGTGAGCGATGGATCTTCACCGGCGCTGGTTCGATGCCGGGGCGGGCCGGTTTATCCGCGCGATCCTTCACTACTACGACGTCGAGCTTCACCATTTGCCCCCGAACTCGATCTCCCAGGCCGCCATCTTCGTCACCCTCTGTGAGGGATTCCTGGGGATCGAACCGCATTGGGACCTTTGGTTGTGGTTCTTCAAGGCGGACCTCACCACCGCGTCGGTGGCGAAGGGTATGCCACGGAGGGCGTTGCGTGGTGGTGGTTGCCGCTTCAAGTCCGATCGGAGCCGACGAAGCCGAACCGAGCTGATGGGTACATCCTTTCCAAGCTCACCTCCTCTAACAAGGGGTGGCAGGACCAGTGGTTCTACCTCTTAACGACGGAACGCTTTCCCGCGTACACCGGGCGCGTTCTCAAGCAGCGTCCGAATAAGTGGTCTGAGGGTCCCCCTCGGCGGATCATCCCCCGGTTGGAGGGCTCGAGGCAGGCGATCCCCGCGGCCCGAGAAAGGGAGGTGAACGCAGCGGCGGCGTGGTTGCCGCTTTCATCGGCGCCGGGTGCTGCCATTGATGGCTCGCCCTTTGTGCATGTATCGATGACCTCCTGCCGGGCTGGCGGCCTTGAAGAGTCTCGGATGTCGCCCCTTCGCTTCCACCGATGCTTTGGCCAAGAGGGTGAGGGAGGCATTGGGGTCCAACACTCCGTCCCTGATCCCGAGATCCCTATGCGCCCCTCCCGTGGGTACATCTCCTTGGTAAGTGCCTTTTGGCTTCGGCGTTTTGCATTGTCTTGTTGTCGCCATGTTTGCGCCATGGTGGTTCTTACTCCATCTTCTTGCGGGGTCATTTGAACTACCACGACTCTCCTCCGCTTTGTGCCCAATCTGGATGCGCGCCGGCGGCGAACCGCGCTTCGAACGAAGCGGGGAGAGCACTTGGCGTTAAAGAAGGAGGAGAAGAAGAAGAAGAACGTGGCCCGCGCCAACCGTCGGGGCCGAGCGGCGCAGGCGGGGCCAATCGCTGATACCTCGACCACCGAGGAGGACGTGGATGAGGAGGGAGGACGAGTTCGTCGTGAACTTCGTCGGACGATGATGTAGGGCTCGTATTGACCGAGCCCCGCTGCCGACCCACTCGGGACTTCGCTATGAGCCCGAGCCCGAGGCGTCGCCGGGGTTGCTTTGGGACCAGCGCGCCCGAGAGTTCCTCCGGCCGAGGCCCCGGGACCACCGGTGGCTCGGGGGTTTTACCCGATGTGGGTCACCCGGGCGCTACATAGCGAGGCTCGGCGGGATGAGCCGACGCTCGCGTGGCGTGGGCACCTCGCCGCAAGGCGCGGTTCGAGGTGAGGAACCGGTGACCCCCGTCCCGAACCGGCTTCCGATGCGCACGGAAACCGTGGAGGAGACGGCCGTCGTCAAGTGCGACGCCCGGTCGCAGATCTTCCCGCGCCTCGACCCACACCCGGGGGTGATCCCCGGGCCTCGTGAGTCCCTTCGTGTTTTCGCAGTTAGCTTCCTTTTACGGTATTTTTGGCTTCTTTCGACGCGCGTTCTTGACTTCAGGAAGGGGGGGCCCCACTGGTCCTTGCATCCCAAGAAGGCCCCGAAGGCCATCTGCGCAAGCCTCGGCGGGGCCAGAGCCGGGGGTCGTCTCACCAAGACGTCGTCCCACCTGCGTTGGGCTCCCCGCGTGGTGTTAGCCCCCCGAGCCTCGGGAGGGGTCGGCCCGAGCCGGACGGCCGAGATCTCCCGAGGTGGTACAAGCCCATGGCGGTGATGGCGGGTCGTCCACCCAGCCGATGGTGATCGACTCCGAGGGTTTCGGCGGGCTGCGTGACGCCCAGCTCGGCGCCGGAGCAAGGTGCCGCTTTGAGGGGACCCATGGGGGACGCAGCCCGCCCTCCCGAGGAGCCAAGCTCCTTCGTCCCGGAGTTTTTCGGGAGGAGCTCTTCGAGGCGGCGGAGACGCGAAGGCCCCGCTTGCGCCGGCCCCCCGCCGACGGGGGGGGGCTCATGAGGCGTACAATCCCAACTTCCGCTACTCCATGCGCCCGGCTTGACGTGGCTCTTGGCGGCGTCGTCTTCGGCAATGGTGAGAGGGCGGTGCGGGTGGTCACTGTGAGGGACCCCTAGACTTCTATTGGTCTAGGTTCCCTCGAGCTGCGGAGTTGCCGGTGAGGCGATGTTCCCTCCCGAGCCGACCTGCTGGGGCGGTCCCCTTGACCTTGGGTGATGTACCGGGTCCCGGCCAGAGTGGTGATCGATGACCGTCCCGAGGTCTGGCGTGGAGGACTCATGAGCAGATCCGCCAGTGGGCGCCGATGGCCTTGCGAAGATTGGTGATGCCATAACCGGGCGTCTCGCCGAGGCCGACGCGGTGAGTGTCTTTGGCCGTTATTCTCCGCCGTATTTTCTTTGTGTACGCTGGCCGCAACCGTGGTGTCCTTGTTGCAGAATCTCCGGCATTCGCCCGGGAGAAGTCCGAGCTCCTTCGCCAGAATGCCCCGAACTGGACCGCCCCTCGGGCAGACGTGGGTGAAGCCGATCCAAGCCTGCAGCGAGGCGCCCGGGCTTTACTACTCTTGCCGAGGAGAGGGAGTCCCAGCCGCGCATCGAGGCCGAGCTCGTCAAGGCTGTGTTCGAGGCCAACAAAGTGGCGGCCGAGATGGCTCGGGGATGAGTCAAGATTTTGAGGATGCTCTGGCAGCCCCTCCGTGCCCCTGGAGGAGGCCCATGGCGAAGCGGGACCGATCCCGGGAGGAGGCGAGGAAGCAGGCGGAGATGTGCGACGCTTTAAACACCCGCATCGGGAGCTGGTGTCCGAGGGGAGACCCTTAGGAAGGAGAAGGACCAGCTCCAAAATCGCTTATGGAGGAGCACGGGCGTGATGCGGGCCGGCGGCTGAAATGCCAAGGTACGCCCTTCCTTGGTAGGTTTTATCGCCTTTGATCGCTTCATCTTGCCGATATCACCTTGGTGCCTGCCGCCGAGAGGCGGAGAAGGTCCGGACCGAGGCCGTGGAGATCGCGGCTACGCCGCCAAGGGCCGGAGCAGAGCGTAAGTCGTACCAAGAGCTAGAAGAGGCCCTCGTCAGACTTCATCCGCGGCCGGGCGGACAACTGGAGGTCGGGCCCTTGGCTCGCGAGCCGCTCGGCGCCGTGGGCGGCTTCCTCAGTCCGAGCCCGAGCGCCTTCCCGACTGGTGTGCGGACGTGTATGGCGGTTTTCGCTCACACTTCCCGATGGCGCCCGAGACATTGAATAACGCCATGGTGGCTTCTTCCTTGGCTCCGATGACGAGGACATGGTCGACCCCGTTGAGAAGGACGCCGCCGACGCCGCCAAGACCCGGAGTTGTACGAGTTCGTGGATGGTGCCGCGACTCGGCTGGCCTCCCGTTTTGAGGACGAGGTGTGCCCTCCGTATTCCCCATAGAGTCAAACTATGAGGCGGACACGGAGATCTTTGGACGCCGATCTCCGAGGATGCGCCGACGGGTCCGACGCCTCCCTCGGGGATGCCATTGCCGAGGATGTCGCCCGCGCCGATGCCTCTTCGTCTACCGATCGTGAAGTCTTGCGCGTGGACAAGGCTCGTGATGCCCCATGATCTCCCCTTGTATAAAAAGATTGAATGTGTGAGAAATGTGTACATAAACAATAGTGCTGCCCGGGGCCCGTGACCTCGGCAAGTGCGTTTATGATTAAGTTGCGTTTCTCGAATTTCGTTTATTGTGTGGCTGTGTCGCTTGCTTTCTCCGCCGCGCGAGATATTGAGCATGGATGCCATGGGGGGGCGGTCCGCACGGGTGCCACTAGGGGCGGTCCGCTTGACTTCGGCTATCTCACTTAGGATTTGTGCGTGCGCGACCTTCGCAACTTAAACGATCGATTCAAGTGTGCGCAGGAGAACTTTTTTCCTTGAAAAAAAAGTTTCGAAAAAAGAAAGAGGAGGGGGTCCCCCGAGGGGGGTCCCCCGTGTAGCCCCCGAGGGAGTTTTAGTCTTGTGCTGGACGAGGCTAAGACTCCCTTAAGGTATGCATAAGAAGCTTTTCTTCGTAAAAGATGTAAATCTTTTATTGAGCAAAAAAGAACATAAGTGTTTTGACTTCTAGTGCGAGGTTAAGGGTAGAAGTGACGTAGCTGTTCTATGTTCCAAGCGTTGGAGTAGACTTCGCCCTTCTCATTCTTCAACTTGTAGGTTTAGGGCCTTAGTATTTCGGCGATGAAATATGGCCCTTCCCAAGGTGGTGTGAGTTTGTGGCGCCCCTTGTTATCCCGCTTCACCGAGTACGGTGTCGTTGACTTGGAACTCCCGAGGCTTCGGGCCGCTTGGCATGATACTTTGCGTAGAGCTTGTTGGTATCTTCTGAATTCAAAAGTGTGACGTCTCGGGCCTCATCGACTTGGTCGATGGAATCTTGCCTTGCCTGCCTGGTTGCCCCCGCTTCGGTGTAGGCTCGCAGCCTTGGGGACCCATATTCAATGTCTGTGGGCAAGACCGCCTCGGCTCCATAGACTAGAAAGAATGGGGTGAAGCCCGTGGCTCGGCTTTTCGTTGTTCGAAGGCTCCATAGTACCGATGGTAGTTCCTGGTACCATTTCTTCCCGTCTTCGTTCGGTGATTGAAGCTCCTTGGCTTGAGTCCTTGTAGGATCATGCCATTGGCACGCTCCACTTGACCGTTGGTCCTTGGGTGGGCTACGGCCGAGGTGTCAACCCGATGCCGTAGTCGTCACAAGAGTCGAGGAACTTTTTCCCACGAAGTTGGTTCCGTTATCCGTGATGATGGAGTTCGGGACTCCAAAACGGGCAATGATGTTCGTAAAGAACTTCACCGTTTCCTCCGTCCGAGGGTTCACCACAGCTCGGGCTTCGATCCACTTGGAGAACTTGTCGATGGCGACTAGGACATGAGTGTGTCCTCCAGCGCCCTTTTCGAGGGACCGATCATGTCGAGCCCCCCACACCGCAAATGGCCATGTCGAGGTATGGTCTGCGGGGGCTTGTGCCGGGTAGATGCGTCTTTGCGCGGCGTAGAACCGACACTCTAGGCAGTGCGCACGACCTCGTTCGCGTCCCGTACCGCCGAGGGCCGATAGAAGCCTTGTCGAAGACTTTACCGACAAGAGTCCTCGGGCGGCATGATGGCCACACACCCCCTCGGTGGGTGTCTTTAAGCAAATCTTTGCCCTCCGCCGAGGGTATGCATCGCATGTATACCCCCGAGGCTCCTTTCTTGTAGAGTTCTTTTTTGTCTCCAATTAGCGCAAAAGGACTTTTGCCCTCAAGGCCAACCGGGCGAGCCTTGGTCTTATCCTCGGGTAGTTCTCCCCGGGAGAGGTACTCCAATAGAGGTTCTCCGGTCGGGGTCTTGGTCGATCGCCATAGCCGGGCGCGGTTTGTTCTGGAGTTGTTTTTCGTGAGCCCCGAGGGTATTTCCAAGGGAGTGTACTTGACCGAGGGCTCGTTGAGATCTCGGGTGAGTGCGTTCGGGGAACGGTACCTCGGCGTCGCGGCTACCTTGGCGAGTTCATCCACGGCTTCATTGTAACGTCTTGGTGTGTGCTTGTGCTCAAGCCCGTGGAACTTTTCCTCCGGTTTGGACTTCTCGGCAATATGCTTCCATCTTGGGGTCGTGGCACGCCGAGGCCTTCATGACTCGATCGATAACCGATTCGCGAATCCCTCTGGTTTCCAACCGTCGGATCCCGAGGTCTGCTGCGATCCGGAGACCATTGACCAGTGCCTCGTATTCTGCGACGTTGTTGGAGGCTGGGAAATGCAGCCGGATGGCGTACCTCGTGTGAACCCCGAGGGGTGAGATGAAGAGCAAACCGGCCCCCGCACCCGTCTTCATCATGGACCCGTCAAAATACATGGTCCAAAGACTCGGCCTGGATTGGTCTTTGGGGCGATTGCGTATCAGTCCATTCGCCACAAAATCGCCAGGACTTGAGACTTTATCGCCTTGCGAGGCGAAATGATATTGTCTCGCCCATGAGCTCCACCGCCCACTTCGCCACTCTTCCCGTGGCCTCTCGGTTCTGGATGATTTCCCCGAGGGGGAATGAGGATACCACGGCAACTGGGTGCGCGAGGAAGTAGTGGCGAAGTTTTCTTCGCTTCAAGACGATAGCGCACAACGGTTTTTTGCATCGCGAGTACCGAAGTCTTGGTGTCGGAAAAGTACCTCATCGATGAAGTACACGGGCGTTGAATTGGCAACGTGTGCCCCTCTTCCCGACGCTCCACTACAACCACGGCACTGACTACCCGAGTAGTGGCTGTAATGTAGAGGAGCAAGGTCTCTCCTGGATTTGGAGGTACCAGGATTGGTGGACTAGTCAGGAGCTTCTTGAGGTTACCGAGGGCTTCCTCGGCCTCGGGGGTCCAGGCAAAGCGCTCGGACTTGCGAAGGAGCCGATAGAGGGGGAGGCCCCTTTCCCCGAGGCGGGAAATGAACCTGCTTAATGAAGCCAGGCAGCCCATGACCTTCTGGACTCCTTTGAGGTCTCGGATTGGCCCCATCTTGGTGATTGCATCAACCTTGGTCGGGTTTGCTTCGATGCCTCGTTGAGAGACGATGAAACCCAGCAGCATCCCTCGGGGGACCCCAAATACACATTTTTCGGGGTTGAGCTTGACTCCCTTCTTGTTTAGACACTCGAAGGTTTCCCCGAGGTCTCCCACGAGGTCCGCCGTTTTCTTGGATTTGACCACTATGTCGTCGACATAGGCTTCCACAATCCTTCCGATGAGTTCTTCGAAGATGATTTGCATGCACCGCTGGTACGTTGCCCCAGCGTTCCTCAGCCCAAAGGGCATTGTGAGGTAGCAATACATCCCGAAGGGTGTTATGAACGAAGTCGCGAGCTGGTCGTACTCTTTCATTTTGATCTGGTGGTAACCGGAATATGCGTCGAGAAAGGACAAAGTTTCGCATCCCGCGGTGGAGTCGATAGTTTGGTCGATTCGAGGCAAAGGAAAGGGAACTTTCGGACATGCTTTGTTTAGACTAGTGTAGTCCACACACATCCTCCATTTCCCATTCTTTTTCTCTACTAATACAGGATTAGCTAACCACTCTGGGTGGAATACTTCCTTTATGAATCCGGCCTCCCGAAGCTTGTGGATCTCCTCGCCGATGATCTTCCGCTTGGCGTCATCAAAATGGCGCCAAGCCGCATGACCGGCTTCGAGCCGGTTGGATGTCTAGGAGTGCTCGGCGACATCCCTCGGTATGCACTGGCATGTCCGAGGGTCCCCACGCAAACGTCTTGGCGTTCGCACGGAGGAAGTCGGCGAGCATTGCTTCCTATTTTGGATCGGCTCGGTGATGGTCGTGGCTTCTCCAGCCGGATGCTTGGGATCGAGTGGGATCTTCTTGGTGCCCGAGGAGGGCTCGAAGCTCCCGGCGCGGCGCTTGGCCTCGTGCTCGATCATTGATCTCGTCAAAGCTCTTCTTCGCGTCGGCAATGAGTGCCTCGGCAATGGCGGCGCCTCGGCGTACTCCACGCTCTCTACATTGCACTCATATGCATGATGGTGCGAGGGCCGGTCGTGATGACACCCTTCGCCCCGGCATCTTGAGCTTGAGGTAGGTGTAGTTTGGGACAGCCATGAACTTGGCATAGCAAGGCCGCCCGAGGAGTGCGTGGTATGTACCTCGGACCCCGAGGATCTCAATGGGGAGAGTCTCTTGCCTGAAGTTCGAGTGGTCCCCGAAACGCAGACCGGTAGGTCGATCCGCCCGAGGGCTTGTTTTGCTTGCCGGGGGCGACGCCAAGAAAGCCGGCCCTCCCGGGCGGATCTTGGACCGTCTACCCCGAGGAGGTCAAGCGTTTCCTCATAGATGAGGTTGAGGTCGCTTCCTCCGTCCATGAGGACCTTGGTGAGCCGGGTATTGGCAATGATGGGATCCACCACCAATGGATAAGCCCCGGGTTTGGGATGTGCCGAGGGTGATCCGACCGTCGAAGGTGATGGCTTGATCCGACCACTTGCGTAGCTTCGGGATCGCCGGTTCGTGTCGCATACACCTCTCGTCGTTCCTTCTTGCGTTGCCGCACCGACATGTTGCTGGTGTTGCCGCCGAAGATCATGAAGCAGTTGTTCACCTTCGGGAAACCCTTGTTCCCCTCGGCACTACCCTCGGGTGCACCTTCCTCTTCCTCCTCGGGGAATGGCCTTGAGCTTGGCGAAGTGTTTGCGACCGTTTTGCACTCCTCGGGGTGTGCTTGACAGGGTAAGCGTGATTACCGCACGGCTTCTTGAGCATCTTTGTCGAAGGTCTCGGTGGTGGGGGCGGGGCCCCTTGCGGTCGACCGCGGCCACCATGTCTTCATCGTCTGCGTTGGGGGTTTGACCCTTGCCCTTGCGGCTCTTGTCCTTTTCTTCTTCTTTTTGCCCTTCCGATTTGGGATCCCTCTGGGTCCTCTTCCTTGCGCTTTCCCCGCCCGAGCCCCGATTGAAGCAGAGCCCCGACGGCCTCCTCTCCGCTTAGCGAACTTGGTGGCGTGTCCATCGGCTCGTTCGCCTCGGTCGGAGTCCGGCGCCCTAGCTTCTTCACGAGGTCACGGCAAGAGGTGCCGCCAAGAAGGCCCCTATGACGCCGAACCGCCACGTTAGGGAGCTCGGCCCGTTGCTTGGAGAAGCGCCGGATGTAGTCGCCGCAAGGACTCGCCGATTTCGGGCGGCAGTTTGAGGTCCCATGAGTTACCCGGGCGCGGTATGTGCCCCTGAAATTTCGGAAGGTCCTTCCAAGTCTCGCCGGGCTTTGATATGAGGTCCGTGGAAGGTGTTCCGCCAGGCCCTAGCCGAAGTCGGAGAGGTAACAGGGCAAATTTCGATTATTACTTTGTCATCGTGTGCCCCCGTGAACCGGCATGCCGCCCGATAGTCGGCCAACCACACCTCGACGAAGTCTCCCCGAAAGTACTTCCCTCGATGTGGCCGGGAGGCCCGGCGCCGCAGGAGTGGTGCCCTCCTCCGATATCCCTTTGTGAAGGCCTCGTGGCCCGTGGATCCGGGAGTACCCTCGGTCTTCCACGCGCTTGCACGCCTCGTCCCGCCGGTCGCCCGAGGTGAGCCGCCTCGCCGTGGCGAGCCCGCTGCGCCGCTCGATTTCTTCCCCGAGGTCGGGCGCCGCCGGTTATGGTCTCGGCGGGGTCTTCTATGCGGCTCCCAGATCGCGCGGTTGTTGCGTTGTCGACCAGGCGTTCCGGACCGGCCTTGCGCAGGCTCGGCTTTGCTCGGGTCGGACCGAGCCCTGCCGACTTTGCCCGCACTCCTCCCGTCGTCGTGACGTCGCGGCCCGATCCCGGAAGCGGAGCTCTCCGCCGCTGTGCAGCTACCTGTCAGGCGAGTTGTCGGCGGCCCTCCCGAACGCGCCTTCCCCGGTGGAGGGCTCGGGCATTTCGCGCACCAGCATATCGCCGGGCCGCCACGCTGAGGCTGGCTCGTTGAACGGGCAGCTATGTCGGAAGTGGAGGCACCCCATCCGTCCGCGACCTCCGCCCGCTGCGAGCACAGGGGCGCCCTCGGCCCGCCCGCGTTGAGCTTGCTCCGTTGGATGTTACGCTCCGGTCGTCCAAGTCGTGCGGACTCCGCTCGGATGCGGTCCCGCAGATCCCGCCTGCGCGAAGGCCGGCCGGCAGCGCCGGGCCGGCAAGCTGGGCTGGACGAGGGGCGGAAGCCTTGTCCGCGCGCCCGTCGTGGCGGTATGTCCGCCTCATCTTCGTCGGAGGCGTCGGTGAGGCGGCCATCTTGCTCCCGGATCTCTATATTGAAGCATTCCGGCGTGGGGTCATATAATAATCGTCCTCGTCGTCGGTTCGGGCCGAACGCGCGGAGGAAGTCTCTATTCTCCGACGGTAGAGTGAGTCCGTCAATTCCGGGACCAGGCCCCAATCGTGTTCGGACGAGGAGGCGGGACGGGGTCGTGGCAAAGATCCTTTGGCGGATGCGCTCTTCCGCGTGATTGTCCGGGATAGCGTTCCGTGGGACGACGTGGAGGTTCGCCCGTGCTCTCCCTCGCGGCTTCGACCGATCGTTTCCCGCCAGGATTTACGGGGAATCCTTCCCGTACCACCGACGTGGACGCATTTTCCGGCGATTAGGGTTTTCTGGGCATCCCGCCGCGCGGCGCCCGGGAAGGATTTTCCGGTGCCTAGGGTTCCCGGGACCCTCCCAGGAGTCAAGACCGGGGTGCGCCGTGGACTCGAGTCTGTTGCGAAATGCGCCGCGGCGCCGGTGGTTCGCCTTTGCCCGCCTTGCGGTGGCGTGATGATGAGCACGCCGCTGCGGCGACGCCGCCCTCCTTTCCGCCGTCATGTCGGGCGGGAGGATCATCTCGTGAGTTGCGGCCGAAGCGCCACGAACGCCAGCGTTAAGAATGCAGTGTTCCGCGCGGGAGCTCGTGCTCGGCGAGCAAGGTGGAACGAAGGTGGAAACGCCATGAGGGTCGAGCGGAGACTTTGGATTGCACACGCCCCTACTTGGCGCCGCCAATCGCCGGGGCGTTCCGAGAACCGGGGGTGCCTCGGTGCCGGCAATAAAAGAATTTCTAGGCTGCGTGCCTCCTCCCCAATGGCGTAGCGCAAGATGGACACGGACACGGCGGGTTTATCCTGGTTCAGCCAACGGGGCCCTACGCCCAGCGGGTGGTGTCCTCGCTCGTGTTACCTCGCGCTCAAAGGAGAGCTTGTAGTAGGGGTTACAAGCGGTGTGAGGGAGAGATCTTCGGTCTCAAGCCCCCACGATCGTGGTAGTGGTGGTGGTGGTCCGTTTTCTCCGGCCCCCTCCCCGCTAATGAGGCATTACTCCCCCTTTTATAGGAGGAAGAGGGAGGTAATGTTTACATATGTGGGTGCCTAGGTGGCTAATTCCCGAGGCTATACTTGTTGCATGTGCGCGGCCGAGGGTTGGTTGGCTTGGATGTCGTTTGATGAAGACACGCTGCGTCTTGATCCGATGGCGATCGTGCCGTTCCCCGGTGTGGCCTCGAGGTGCGTGGAGGCGTCCCTCACGATCCGCATGGCGAGGGCGTCCCTGGGGATGCCGGGTTGCGGCGTGTCATGAGCCCGAGGGTCCGGCCCAACGTGGCGTCTTGGCTGTGTTTCGGGAAATGAACGGTGTTGTCCTGGTTTCCCGTCCGGGCGGCGTAATATTTCACCGGTTCGACTTTGTGTCCCATCGGTCGGATTTGGGAAGTGATTCGGCAGGCCGATTTGATCGGGCGTAATCGATGGCTCCCGGGCGCCTCGTGCCGTGTGACCGCATTAAATGCGGTTGTTTCCCTTCCTTTAGACGGAACCTCCCATACCCAGGGTCGGCGACCTGGGTGAGTTGGTTGGGCTACCTCGCGCCGAGGATGGAGAGCTGGGTCTCCCTCGGGCGAGGCGGAGATTTTGGCGCCGAGTGGTGGTGAGCTAGGCCACCCTCGAGGCGGAGATTTCGGCCCCGAGGGCGTGAGCTAGGCCACCCTCGGGCGAGCGGAGATTGGGGCCGAGTCCGGGCCCCGGGTTGGTGATAACGTGGAGCGTTCGGTTCTCCGCCTTGTAAAGGCCCCGACCTTGTCCTTCGAGCGAAGCGAGCCCTAGTCGACGTCCCGCCGTGGCGACTCACGTGGGCCGCTTGTGGGCGGCTCCGCTTCATGCATGCGTCGTGGTTCCTTGGCACGGTCCGTCGCTTTGTTGGGCTGTCCTTCTAAGTGGGATGATGGCGGGCTAGGTTTTTCTTGGGCCACGATGGGCCGGCAGATTCTCGTTGTTTGGAGAATGTCTCGGGGCCCAATATTTAGGTCCCCGACACACGGTATTTGAATCCTCTTTACGTATCCACCACTACTACAAAAGCCAATATTAGGGGCGACTCATGATGGACTTTAGGGGTGGTTTTTCCAACCGCCCCTAAACAAGTGCCCCTAATATTCATCCACATTAGGGGCGGTTGATGGGAGCCACTACTAATGTGAACACATCAAAGCGCCCCTAATGTGAATCCTAGATTTCACATTTTTAAAATTTAAAAAAGAATAACAAAAGATTTTTTTTTTCAATCGGGGTAGGACCCCACCGCCCGCCACCCACATCCCCTACACATTATGATTTTTCGGGCTTTTTGCCAAATGTTGCGCCGCCAAGATTCGAACCCACGACCTCAAGCTCGCGTGACCCTCCCCTCCATCTGCGCTACACACTTGTATTTGTCCATATCCCATTCAGCGTCCTCATATATTATACAAATCTGAAAGTGTAAATTGACTATTTGAGACCCTAAACGGATTCAAACTAAAAATTGGTCGACTACAAAGTTTCATAACTTTTCGAGATCTACAATTCATATTTAGGAAGTTTTTTTCTCGTCTCGAGGTCGTTTATTTAAATTTGAATTTCAAATTTGAGACATTTGAACACAGACTTTTGCATGACTAGATGATTTCGAACTAAAAAGTGGTCAACTACAAAGTTTCATAACTTTTTGAGATCTACATTTCATATTTAGAAAGTTTTTTCCGTCCGAGGTCGTTTACTTAAATTCTAATTTTTAGTGCCTAATTTAAAAATTCGGCAACTCTTTGTAGGGACGCCTCAATATAGAGCCGCCCCTATTGTGGACCACAATAGGGCGACTGGTGATTGAACCGCCCACGATAACAGAGGGGCGGCCGGTACCACGCCGCCCCTAATGTGTCGTCATTAGGGGCGATTTGTCAACGACCGGGATTTTTACGCATACATTAGGGCGACTCAAAATATGAGCCGCCCCTAATGTAAATGTCGGCGCTCCCTTAATTGGCTTTTGTAGTAGTGCACGTAAGTCTGAAATGCTATCTCGCACGAGCTTTCCATTGATTGCCTTTGTTGGCGTTTCTTAACGTCGCAGAAGAATCCGCAAGCGTCTGTAATTGTCGTTGTAGCTTTCACCAGGAAATATTAGGGGTATCGTATTTTCCACGGGGAACGGATGTACTCTCTCTAACTAGTTCGCCCAAGGACACACAAGACCATAGATGGGGAGGATTATTGAGAAGGATTCGTACACCTTTAAGATCTATGAATAGCCTCGCTTTAGAGCTACTTGTTCACTTCGCACCGGCAATCGCCCAAACTGGGATGGAGGCAGGCATTTAGCACTGCGCCACACCCGAACGTGGGGGGGATTACAAGGGACGGACAAAGGTTGTCACAACCCGGCCGCCTACCCCCTCAACAGTGGGATGCGCCACAAAAGATAGGCAACCCCTAGCCCGGACACCACGTCTACACTAGTGATTATTACTCTAGCGTGTTAACAAGGCTTACCCGTCCCCAGGGGTCCTTCTACTAGAGCACCGCCACAAGGGCGACTATCAATCCCATAAACGAGTAGATAATGCTTGGATAAACATGAGACAATAAAGGTTATCGGAATCGTGGAAACTTACTTAGCCAAGATCCCATGAGGGAGCTGAGCACGAATCCACCGAGGTACAAGTCAGGGGAGTCGCCGACAAGTCCCAAGACTTCCCCGCTCCCCTCCCTCACATCTCTCCTCCGTAGATCTCTCTACTACTAATGTGAGCCTAAGCCCATTGGAGTGAGGTAGAAGAGTAGAGGGAAGAGCCCTACTAAGAGGAGGAGAGCTCTTGCCTTGGAATGGTGTGTGTTACAATGAAGAAATGGCCTCTATTTATAGGAGAGAGGGGAGAGAGGCAAGGCTAATACAAGGAAACATTTCCTGCCGCCTCCACTGCATGCAAACCGACCTGGGTATGACGGTAACAATGTTTCCTTGTGAGCTGCATCGAAAACCGGAAGAGAACCGGCCAGGAAGGCCTCAAACCGGAGCCAAACCGGTGAAACCGCGCGCTGTCAGCACTTCTGGAAGGTAATCAGGCGCGCGGGCCAACTGAACCGGCCGGTCCAGGCGGTTTCGGGCGGGTGAACCGCGCCTGGCCGCCAACCGACTCCGGGGAGCCAAGCAGCAGGCGACACGTGTCCCTGGGGACCGAGCGGACCGAGTCGCCCGCGCGCGTCGTCCCTCCGCCTGACACGTGGCGGGTCCGGATTCGTCCGTTTGAATGCGCCAGCGCGCGCGTCGCGCTCGTTCCCGCGTGGGGACAGGCCGCCACGTGGCGTCGTGTGAGTGGTGGGCGCAGTCGCCGTGTCCCCGCGTGTGGCGCTGTGGCCGACAGTGCGGGCCCAAGCTGGCCCCGCTTGTCAGCTGCTGACCGCTGCTGCTCTTTTGTCTTCTGCTGCGCCACGTGTCGTCCGACGATTGGATGTGCATGGTACTGCTTACGTAGGACTTTATCATTTCATGTGATTCTTATTCATCTTATATCTTTTTTCATCCGAGTCCAAATATATCAAGTAATATATCCATTTCGATCAGCGTGACGAGCTCTCCGCGATGGTGTACTTTGTTTTGCCATATAAGATACTTTTTACTGACGATAAATGGAGAATTCCTGCATTGCTCTTGAAAATACCAAAACTCGTGGAACTTGTTAGATTTAAACCCTACCACTAAGTTTGGTGGTCAAAATAAAGTTTTTATGCAGGTGTTGACGGTATAAAATATGCAGATTAACGACCGTCAACACGCTGCAGACCTAGGGCCTTTGCTTTGAGGTATTTCTTGAACCTTTCGTGACAAAGCACGCATTTCTGGGCTTTCTCCAGCTCCAACAAAATGATCTCCACTAAAGCCGATTTCAGTTTCCATTCACTAAATTGGGTTCGCCTCCAGATTTTGAGTTACCTTGCCACACGCAACATTTTAACATGCATCCGTAGCATTGCATTTTGGGTGTTTACCGGTTGGTTCCATGCGCTTTGTCTTTGTGTCTAAAAACCCGGCATGTTGACCCAAAAGGCCTCAAAGCGAAAACCTCTGAAGAAGAATTCGTAGGAAGTATCACCTTGTAGGAAGAGAGGGCAGTGATCCGATCCCTGCGATGCCAGCGCTTGCAGGTCCGTTCTTGGAAAAATTTCTAGCCATTCTAGTGAAGCAAGGAAGTGATCAATCTTAGTCATCGTTTGTTGTTGGTCATTGCACCATGTAAACCGTCGGCCATGCAATTCCAGTGGTGCAAGCTGTAAGCTATCAATGGTGTCCTTGAACCTATTTAGCATCCTGGTATCTACCCGGTGGTTGTTCTTATCTTGCACTCGATAAATAAGATTTAAATCTCCCAACACTAGCGATCATGCTTCCATTTGTTGTTTTAGATTGGAGATCTCTTGCATGAAGGCAATTTTCTTAGCGTCAAGTTGTGGCCCGGCCGTACACTCCTGTTAAGCACATGACTGATTCTCCTGTAGCATGGTTATCTTAGCGGACACTGTATGCTCGGTAATCTGAAGCGTCGTAACTAAGTAACTTGAAAAAATCTCTTCGCAGCAGCAATGATGACTCCACCCGCTGGGCATCCAAGACCAACGCACTGGTATGACTACCCGAGGTCTGGAATTGGAATTGGGTCTATTTTTGTCTGACAAAAACGGGCGACCGTGAGTGACGACACTGCTATATTGTTTCTTTTGACGTGAACCGAGAGCATTGCCATCAATTAGCAAGAGATTTGACTGCTAATGAGAAAAGGTCCTACCTCCTATACCTGAGTTTTCCTAGTTTTTTTTTTTTTCCTCTCATCTGGTACAGTTGTAGTATCTGTTCATACACATACACACGCACACCACACGCACGCCACCTGTGTACAACCAAACCTACAGCTACACACAGACTTGGAAGTTCGCGTCCTTCGAGGGGCAACGAACATCGCCGCAATATTCGTTGAACGCATAACGCGAAGAGAGGCAGGCCCGGAAATAATCCGGCCGACATGGGAACTACTGTTTCCGGTGGGAAATCCCGGGACGAGCAGCGCTCGAACTTGGGATCGGTGGCTTCCGCACCTGGGAGGCTCACCAACCGAGCTATCGCTCGGACCCCACCTGAGTTTTCCTAGCTAGATGTTCTCCTAAAAAAAGAAGTCTTGAACTACTCCAAAAGTCAAATCATAGGCCTGATAACTGATCTCACAAGTCATAGTCAAACTATTCTTCTTAGTCGAACGTGGAATGCTCTCCAATATTGAAGTCCAGAGAAATGCAGCTTCTGTGGTGACCATGACCACAATTGCTGAGCCCTTCTCCTTTATTTCCTTGTCTTGATAGCATTGTCTTCAACTTTGCCAAATTTCTGGAAGGAGCTGCTCCAACTTTGTTGCAGTATAATTTTCACACCAAAATGTTGCGGTATAAGAATCAGCGCACTCCCATTCCATGAGACCTTGAAGATCTTCCATTGTCTGAAAAATGCGCCATTGCGTTATCTCAAAAAAAAAAAAAAAATACTTCCCTTGTCCATTTTCGCCATATATGGATTGAAAGGCATAGCAAAATGATTTTTGTGACCAAAAAAAGTTATGTGACACATGAAAAAAAATGTCTAAGGTCAATATATATTTCATTTTTCTTAGACCAGAAGATAATTGATTATTTGAGTTCCTCATTGATCTGATAATATCTCAGAGCCAAAGTTGGTGAAAGGTGCATGTTCTTTCACTTGGCGCAGCAAGACGCCGGCGAAGGCTTGGAGCACAGGATGACACGGGGGCCCGATGAAGATTAGGTGTGTGGGAGGAGATCTCATGGTTTCAGCACCGGTGACCACATTGCAGGCGATGCCGAAATCTGCAAAATTTTCGGCACTGAGGCAGGTTGGTGAGCCGGTGCTGGAAACTTAAACAATCGTATCCCAGACAGACGAGCTCGGCAGGGGCGGGTCCCGCGCAGGGAAGGATCGACGGCGGCGCAGTCGAGGTCGCAGTTGAGGTGAGGTGGATGGAGGCATACCCCGCGCTCGTTGCTGGCCGCCGCGGCGCACGAGATCCGCGGTCCGCCGCCGCAGGCTCCGTCGCTAGTCAGCCGCCGCCGGGGGAGAGGCTCCGTCGATCCCGTCGCTAGTCAACCGCCGCCGCAGGCTCCGTCGCTAGTCTGCTACCGCGGGCGGCAAGGCTGGCAGGAAGGCCGCCGCGGCTCGCTGGAGGCGCCCCCGCCTCTGGCCACGACCCCAGCGGCGTCGATGGAGATACCCCCGCTCCGAGCAGCGGCGCTGCCTCTGCCCGCTCCGAGCACCTCTGGCCCGGGCGGCGCTGTCTCTTCCTGCTCCGAGCAGCGGCGGCGCGGCTGAGCCTCCCGTGGCCAAGCCCGACCACGGCGGCCTGCCCGTCCCACCGCGTGCGAGAGGACGAAGATGGTTCGAGATGTGGGTTAAGGGGATTTTTTCCTGTACACGGGGTCCACAGCGACAGAACTTCGTCGATGCCCACACTGTGGCAATGCGAGGAGATAGGCACCGGTGCTTGGTGTCAGAGAAAAAAAAATTTGGAGCACCTCAACGTTGTGGACAGTCGGTGGAGTTATGTGACGTTGTGCGGAGCAAAGACATGGGTAAAGGTTTGGCTTCGCCGAGTGGACGACTGTGTTTAAAGTGGTAGCAGCCCCGTAGATTAACAGGAGCAAGTGGACAAATGTTGAGAGCCTCTAAATTTGATTTTTACTAATTAACAATAGCTAAATCCTTTGAATAAAAAATTAAAATGTGGCATATCCAAACATAATTGCAATTCCTGCTTTGTTTTTTTTTTTTTTTTTTGACAACTACAAACTTCATATTAAGCGACCAAGCTACGTAAAAGATCCTCCAGAGAAGACCGATTACGTGATTGGTCCGGTGACCAGGATAAGCACAATGTAAATATCCGAGACAATGAAGATGACGAGCTCGCCGGGCGAAGGGTGAGAGGGGCGCGAAGCGCGCGTACATATCCGGATGGAAGGACCGTGCAAATTAAGCGATGGTTGAAGGTGGGTCGACGAGAACCAGTGAAGAAGAGAATTCGGACGAATCGAAGGGTAAGTAATATGCCGCGGAGGTCGAACATGATGCTCAAAGTCAAATCCGGTGATGGCGATGTTGTCGAGCCATTGTCGTATGACGGCGCTTGGTAGGAGGTCGGATCTCGCAGAACGATGGTTGTAAGGCAAGAGACGAGCTGAGGTGGAGCGTCGGTGATGGCGGGTCGGAGGTGGGCGGATCTCGGAGACGATGTGGTGGATGCAGAAGCGGAGGGAGAGGGGGTGAGATCCGCACAACGGTGGAGTGGATCGATCTTATTTAGACGCACCGTGGCTGGTGCTTTATCGGCGGTGACCTGGCGCCGCAGCAGCAAAGCAAAAGACGACGACGATGAAGGCGGCCGCTAGGGGATCAGGCATACTGGGACTCCTAGAACTGCTTTACATATCAACTCAACAACCCAAAGGCCCAAATGGCCATGTCACCCGCTCGGCGACAGTTCATATGTCCTCTTTGTGTTCTGCTCTGTAGATGCTAGTTGCATGCTAGGGATGCTACTTTGTTACTTGAGTAGTACTTTTAATGCTTTAGTGTAAAATTCATATATATATTGAAGCATTATAATTAAGTGAAAATATGCTTTGGTTTTCTTTTTAGACCCAAATTCGTAATTTTTGTATTTTGTTCAAGGGCCTCTAAATCGCAGGTACGCCCTGGTGGTAGACAGATAGAGTTACTATATTAAAAAGATGCGGCATATACCTAAATTAAAATAGGAACATATTAGATGAAATCTACCTCTCTGTTAAGAATACAAGTTTCTCTAAGTTTGTTCAAATCTGGCCTATAAAATTAATGGCAGGCCACTGGGCACGTGAGGTCGGTCATGTGGTAAGAAAGCTTGATTCACGTGTTGCACTTGGGCACGGTGTTAATATCCACGCAGTCGCAGAGCACTTGGTGTTGTGACGTCTGGGCTGGGAGCCGAGCTCCACGGCTCTAATAGGGAAAAACCTTGGCCCAACTCCCAGCTCAGCCTCACTAGTTGCTAGCTAAAAGGCTTGTTGAAGCAGAATGGCAATGAGAATTACGTGATCTTTTTTATAGATATATTCTGGCAACCAAGTCATTGGCCTCTCTACTACCTACAGCCTCCTCTGTTCTGCATCCTTGAGTGAGATCATGTATCCAAACATAGGAAACAGCAGTCAATGTCCATAATGGATGCTTTTTTAGATTGATATATGCCTAGATGCAAGTCGTGTTTTGCTTGAAGTATTTTTAGATGATGTAAATAAAGCTTCATCCTCTCGTAAAAGGAATCAGACCACCTTAGTACAAACTAACACTGCACACGACAAAGTCTCAAACGAATTTGCTAAACAAAATCGACTCATAACTCAGTTTGTGAAAAGGTTATATATCCAAATTATGCGAAGGGTTGCGTATAGGTATTCTCAAAATTGCGGCATGCCTCTAATATCAACTTTTCCTTCTCATCACACCATTGCAATTGTGCCCAGAACCGTGTAAACGTGGAATATTAATATATTCTCTTTTTTTTTAAAAAAAGGACGAATGCATATGGTTTGATGAAATGGCTACAGAGATGTTGATGATACCAAGAAATTTTATACAATTATTGGGGAAAAATTCAATGGCTCAAATCGTCCGAGAGCGGCTGATCCGACGGCTACAAAGGTAGGACGCAAAGACACGGAGGCCCATGGTATAAATATGACACGGACGCAAAGACACGGAGCGGCTGATTCGTAATTAGTTAGGACTCGTCAAGCCCATGGTATAAATATGAGACCCCCGGCAAGCGTAAAACGATCTACCAAATCAATACAACAAAACTTCGGCCCGTGCCACCCTTCGAGTCCAGTCGTGTCGTCGACCCCACTGAGGAGAGGATTCATCGACCCGCCGACCTCCGTAGAAACCGCAACCTTGCACCATGTCTAGTATCGTCGGGCGGATTTAGATTATTGCAAGTAGTCTTGTTCACGCTTAATATCGTCCAGGCGGATTTAAGCTATCAGGGGGCAAGATGGTTCTTTGTCGATCATGAGCCATCCGGTGGGCTAAGGTCCGGCTTAGAGCTAGTTATCGGCTTCATTAGATCCGCAAATCTAATGAATTCATTAAGTTACCAAGTGGTGCATGCTTCTTATTTATTTATTTATTTAATTATGATCACACACACTTTTGCCCAATCTAGATTGATGTGGCTCGGCTTTTATCTTATGTTAGATCTAGATGTCATCAATTCTTCTAATGTTCATCGTCCGTTTGTCATTAGATCTATCGTTCTTTTATAGCCGAGCCTAGATTAATTTAGGTTGCCACGTGTTGCGGGTTCTTGCACGTTTAGTCATGAGTCGTGCGGCGGGCTAAGGTTTTTGCGTGTGAGTTTCTTCTTCATGGACCCTGGTTCGGGCAAGCTTGCCGAATACGATTATGTGTTTACTCGTATCTTGCATGTGTGAGTCTACCTATCGTTAGAGTCTAGTCGGCAAGCCGTATCATGCGGTGTATTAGCTTGTTGCGTTGTATCATGCGGTGGATAGCTGTTAGGACGAAGAGGGTTTAGAACGGTTAAGTCTGGCAGGCCGTATCATGCGGTGGATTAGTTTGTTGCAGTGTATCATGCGGTGGATTCTTTGTTAGGGACCGATCGGGACAAATCTCGGCTTTACTTTAGATTAGGTTTGCATATGTACTTTACTTGTCTATGCATACACGCTTCAACGAGTAATGAATATTTATAGATCTGTTTAGATGTATGCGTGCTTTTAACTTGTCATGGTTAGATTGTATCATGCGGTGGATTGATCTAGTTGTGGTAAGTGGTTTAGATCTGTAGCAAGTGGTATCATGCGGTGGATTAGCTTGCAAGGGTTTAAGCTCGACGGGTTTAGGAAGGCTAGGCGGCGGCGAGACTAGTTGGATGAAACCTATGCATGTGTCATTTAGATTAGGTTTATATTTATGGGTTACCTGCTTTTGTTCCCATGTTGTCAATTAATTCGATCTATGCAATAGAGCTTTACGATGTCATATCTTGATGATCGACTTTACTTGTTCAAACATGTCTTCTTATGATCATTCGGCAACTGTTATTACATTACATCTTTGCACATGCTTACCGAATGCATTCATTATCTGTCGACAGATAGCTCTCATAGCTATATGTCGTTACATCCGCCTTAGAGCCATACATGCGGAACTGTCTTGGTCTCACGGGCATGTTCCGTGATCTCACGTTTACCTCCTCGTCAATTAACAGGTCAAATTGATCGGCACGCGCCTTCGGATCAAGACACTTGGGCGTCGAGTAAAGCCGCCTATTCCGGCTTGTCGGTGTGTGCGGCGCAGAGTCGGCTTTTTGTGCCTACAAAGTGAAGGCCCGCCTATATGAGACCTACAAGAGAGAGTACAATAACCTAATCCAGCTTGATGGCGAGTCCATCGATTCTCTCTTTGCTAGGTTTCAGACGATCTGCAACAAGCTTCGGGTGAACAAGCCATCGGAGAGGCTTGATGAGCACGAGAAGGCGATGAGGCTCTTGTACGCTTTGGATCAGAAGGTGTGGGACGTGAAGGTGTCCGCGATCATGGAGTCTGCCAACTACGACACCCTCACACCCGATGAGCTTTACAAAGAAGCTCAAGTCTTCCGAGATCGAGGCCCAGATCCAGCGAAGCTCAAGAACCCATTCGCACGCAGCGTTGCACTTGTCTCGGGTAAGGGCGTTCAGTTCTTACGCTAACCCATCACGCATCTCTTTTGCATTGTCTTCTTTGGTGTATGCGTGACGGAGGAGCATTGGAGTGCCTTGGGGACGACGAGCGGGCTCTCGTCATCACCGATTCTCGCGGTTCCACAACAACCGCTTGAACCGTCGGCGTGGCGGTGGTCCCAAGGGAGGATGCTATGAGTGCGGCGATCCGGACCACTTCGTCGCCGCGTGCCCCAAGAAGAGCAAGGACAAGTACTCCGGCGAGAAGTACTACTCCGACAAGCGCAAGGACAAGCGCGAGTACACCGACGGCAAGCACAAGTCTAAGAAGGGCTTCGACAAGGAGGCGATCAAGAAGAAGTACCTCAAGCGTGCCAAGGAGAACAAGCACGCCTTCTTCGCCTCCCTCAGCAACCTCGACACCGACTCCTCCGACGGGCAAGCTTCCTCCAGCGACGAGGAGCCCGAGCGCAAGGTCGAGGAAAAGCCGAACGGACTTTGCTTCGTTGCCAACCTGGGCACGGGGGCTTCGCACCATGGCCCTTGATAGAGCGATGTCCGACGGCGTCGAGCCACACGGCGGTGACTCTTCCCCCTAAGGTATCACCCACTATCGAATCCCTCACTAATGAACTTGACTCTTTGGGCGATGCGCTTGTGTGTCAAGAGAAGTTGCTCAAGCGAGTAGCTAAGGAGAGGAAGGAGTACAAGGAGAAGTGGGAGGTAGCTATGAGGGAGTTAGAGTTGTCTAGGAAGCCCGTGGAGATGTCTGATGAGACAGAGTGTGATGCTTGTGTTGTGCATATGTCTAGCATCATGTCTTTGCAATCCAAGTACACTACTTTGCTAGATGAGCACGTTGAGCTGAAGGCTAAGCCTATGTTGTTGAGTGCATGCAAGTCTTGTCCAGGCTTGCAATCTGAGTTGGCAGAGAAGGCTGCCAAGCTTGTTGTGCTTGAGAAGGCCAACTCAGATAGCACCGTGCTGAAGTGTGCTAAGTGTGAAGCTTTGGAGATGGAGGTCATGTCTTGTAGGCATGACAAGGGGAGAGTCGAAGAGGAGAACAAGTACCTTCGCTCTGGTCCCGAGTTGGGTGTCTAGTGGAGAGCCACGGCTTGGCATGATGATGAGTCGGGGTTCAAGAGGGGACTGACACAACGGGATTAGGCTTTGCAATAGGTGGGAAGGGTGAAGTAATTAATCTATGGCAAGGTTGGTCAAGGTAGTGGTTTGAGCTCGAGTGAGAAACCCACAAGCACTCCCAAGTTGACCAAGATCACCCCACCTGAGCCTACCAAGCCCATTGTGCAAAATGGCATTCTCCAAGAGACCCCAAAGACTCCACCTCCCAAACAAGTATGGCTTCCTAAACCAAACCACCTCAGGAACCCACTTGACACTTTGCCCAAGATCCCTGAGGAAACCCTTCCTAGAGCCAAGGCCACAACAAGAGTGAACCATCCACCCAAGAGAGTGAACCAACAACCACCCAAGAGAGAGGTGAGGTATCTTTGTGAGTACTTGCCGAGAGAGATGGTCACTTGTTTGAGTTTTGCTTTAGGAGGAAGAGGGATGCTAGGCGTCAAGTTGAGTTTGAGAACCGTGACTTGTATCACCACCACTTGGCATGTATGAGAGGGGTGTGCAGTCAGTTCAGAGGCAGTTTGCTAGGCCAAGAGGTAGGAGGCCTCAAAGGGCTAGGCCACAGTTTGTGAGACCCCGTGGTGTCTGTGCTCCGCGAGTGGATGTTGATCCTCGCTTTGGGAGCTTTGAGTTTGACAGGAGGAGTGCACCACACTTTGTTGTGTGTGGTGAGCACTTTGGGAAGAAGGGTCATGGGATGTTTGTTTTGCCTAATGCCTATCTTGGGCAAGATGGTCAACACCGGTATTCTTCCATGTTTACTAACCCCAGTGTTGTGCCATTTGCTCATCCCATGTTTTTCCAATGATGTAGGTGACTAAGTGTCTTGGGTTCCCATGTTTATGTTTGTTAACCCTTTGGGATCCAAGACTTGGGTTTCTTTGTCCTCTCATGTGTAGGTATGAGGACATGGGGTGGAGAACACGTGCTTGGTGGAACTTGATTCTTTGTCGTGGTGTGATCAAGACTTGATGGTTGTCTACACCCTCCAAGAGGCATGCGCCTTATTGTGACACCTACACACAGTCTGTGAGCTATCATATACACTCATGCCTTGTACATTCATGATTTCTCTACTTGTGGTATGAGATAGTTGTTCATTTGCTCACTTGTATTTTGCTTGCATGTATTATACTTGTATCATGCTTTTATATCCTTTTTAGCATGTGTTATCTTGTGTATTATATGCCATGCTAGCCTTTGTGCCCTTTTTGTTTTCTAGTTTTTTTTTTGCTAGGTGTCTTTGGTTGAGGGGGAGTTGGGAGTTTGCTATCCTTTTTGAGGGGTAGTTTTGTAGTTGATGTACAGATTTGCAGTGTTAGGTTTGTTTTACTTTGTGCATCATCTTGTATCATATTGCATTCATAATGTACACTATTGCACTTTGAGCTTCTTGTTTATATTGATCACAATGAGACTATGCTCGTTTAGTGTAACAATTACATGTTGGTGCTTACGCCTTGTGCTCTTTTCGCTTAATTGATATATGTTATGAGCAAAGCTATTTTTCATGTGAACTTGCTTAACAACGATGAATCTTGCAAAATGTTCACCATTGAGATGGTTCCTAACATGTTTAAGTTGTTGAGATCCTTTGTGCTTATCATGTATGCTAGGTGACTATGTCTCATTCATCGAAGTTATACACGTGCTTAGATGACCACATGCTTTTATTTGCTAAAATCTGAAATCTGAGCTAAGTGTATGGAAAAGATCGAGATAGGTCCATACCGCCCCACATCCATGTCTTGGGACTCTTTGCTCATTGCACTTGAGTTGAACCTCGAGCTTGGTAGTGTTTGACCCGGACCATTGTCTTAAGCTTCGATTGCTCACACGCATAGGCTTGACATGGTTGATTAGTAAGGTCGACGGTTGTGGATAACCACTCGCAACATGCTTTGTCCAATGCTTGTAAACCGCCGCAACTCCGATAACTTGAAAATTTGACAAGTGTTGGCCTGTTTTTTGCATGATGTATAAACTTTGCTTGAGGTAGTTCACTTGATATACATGTGTAGCACTTGGTAGATTTTCGACTTACTTGTGCTATGTGCTATTCTTTGTGGTGGACACCTTTTTAGAAATACTTAAAACTGAATCAAAATGCTTTGAGGCCATATTTCATATCTCTTGATCGGTTTGAGCACCGTGTTAAGCACATGATTTTGTTGCCATGACACTACCTAGAGCATCTTCTCATTTGGATTGCTATAAACTTGAAGCTCCCTCATTGCATTTTCATGTATTTCATAGCTTGATTAGTGCATTTGCCAACAAGGGGGAGAAAGATACAAAAGACAAGTGATTGCATTTGTCCGGGGAGTAGCACTTTGAGCTAGATGTGTTGAGCCTTTTGCCTCTGTCTTGAGGGTCTAGCCGTTTGTGTGTGAAAGTAGTTGGTTTGGAGCCGTGCTAGTGGTGTTGAGCCCGTTTCTACCTCTTCTTGAGGACTATTTGTTTGTTTAGCTTGGTTATGTCGAGCCTTTTGCCCATGTCTTTGGGAACCAAGTTTTTTGCTCCACGTTTGCTATCCAAAGTGAATTTGTCTTAGCTTTTGTCTAGCTTTTGTTCACTTGGATGTGCTATCTTCTACCTTCTTACGTCTTTGTGTTGAATGTTGACAATGCACTCATCAAGGGAAGATTGCGAACACATGATTGATTTAGGTGACATGTGTTTAGTTTTATGATTGAGTGATTGTCAACAAATCAACATTTTAATTCTATTTTTCTTTTATTCTTTATGCTTGGCTTATGTTCACCAAGCACACGTGGAGTGTGTCGAAGACGATTCTTGGTTCGCGGTTGTACGGGTGTGGAGCTCGAGATGGTAGCCGACGGCAGAGGTGAAGGGGCCAAGGAGGACGTGCCGGGCCGACGGACCGCGGAGGTGAAGGACGGACGTGAGGCTTGGACCGAGGGACCGGATCGCGTAGGGTGGCTAGCCATGATGGTCGACATCCGGGACATCGACGAATGCAAGAGGACGTGGCGGGGCGCGGTCGATCGGGTCAAGACGGCGAGCGTGCGGCGTGCAGCAGCGGGGAGCTCGGATGACTTGGCGACTTCGGGCGGTCAAGACGGCGATGACACGTGTCGAGGAGGTTTGGTGGTTTGTCCTCAAAACCATCGGTGCGGGTTTCGTGGGTTTGGGCTTCAAAACCACGGGTGCGGGTTTTGTGGTTTGGGCCTCAAAACCATCGGCGGGTTTCACGGGTTTGGGCCTCAAAACCCGGGCGTTCCGGTGGGCGGAAGGGCGGCACGTGGCGGCATCCGAAAGATTGCATGGAGCAAGGCCGCAGATGAGGAGGCGCGGTGGTCGCCGGATCAAATTATCCCGAAGTCGGACTAAATTAGCCTTAGGGTTAGCGGTTCGCTCATATGTATCTAGGGGTAGTTTGGGAAAGAGGATTTCGGACTATATGTGGAGGATGACAAAGAAGTGGCGGAGCCAGGAATTATTTTCAGGTGTGGCGGGTTTGTAACGGGCAATTGGACAACTATGTACTTGTGTGTGTATATAAATATATTACTTTGTGATGAGCAGATGTCCAAATGTAAAGCATAGCTGGGTTGGATTTGCTAACGGTACATTCTTTGGGAAAAAAAATGTCTTCAAATCTATATAAAAAAACACTTTTCCTATCGTCTTTTGTAAGAAATCTCATTTGCTTCTCTTGCCCACATGCGCCGCGCGCAGACGACGAAAGCGCACGCAGGTCGCTACCGCGACTGTGTGCGGATGTTGGGTTCGATGTTGTTTATCGGGTCCGAATCGTTGAACGCACCGCTACCTTCATTTCCCGTCTTCCTCGTGTTGCTCTCCTCCCCCCGTCCCCTGCGATTTTTTCAATCCGGTCTTTGAAGCCGGGCGTGGTGGTGGCGGTCGAAGATCCGCAACGTCGGAGGTCGGTCCGGTGGCAGCAGCCGCTTGAATCGCGGCGGCGAGCCGATAGCGCTTGAATCGGCCGGCGAATCGGCAAGGGTTCCAAACGCGCGCCCAAAGGCGATTCCTCCGGGCGTTCTCGTGCTACCCGCGCGCCCGGATCCGCCCATTTGGACATCCTCCCGTGTTTCCGCCGTCGGCCGTCGGATACATTGCCTTTGTTCGCGCTGCACGTCTACTCTCATGTCGGATCCGTAAAGTTAACTTGTTTGTCCTCCCCTTTCGTTTGTACTTGCGGATCCTGTTCTCACATGAGACAGATGATGACCATTTTGTAGTTGCTCCCCAACATTTACTAGTACTTGCTCCTCCGTCATCTCCGGCGTAAGCAGTGGGCGTCTCCGGCCGAACGTACCAAAACCACGGGATGGATAGCCATGAAGAGCAAAACTAGGAGGGGCAAGACGATGACATTCATCCACTCCCCGGTGTCGCGATCGCCGCCGCCAAAGATAGGTCACTAGCGTGCCCGGGACCACGGCCGTGTCCGAGGTGAGGTTGTCCTCCCGTATGACCCCCAATCCCATGCCGCTACCTAGTGTTCTTTGCCATTGCTACACACCGCTTGTCCATGGGGCCCTTGGCCCATTCGCGCTTGCATCTAGAGTTCAAGCGCTAGAAATTCCTCCGCATGTCGGTGCTGCGGCCGCTACGATGTGCTTGTTGCTCTATCCGCCAATCGTGTAGTCTAGGTGTTTGATGAAATGTCAATGTAAGATGACTATTGTTCTCAGAATTGACCGCTATCTTCTAACTTCTATTGGTCAATTTGCGGTTACACGCAACGGTTTTTTCACGCTCCCGTCTTTCGCTATCTCGCCATCGCGTCATCTTCGTCCATCCTTCTTTCCCTTAGCACATGCCATGGAGTGGATGCTAGTGATGCATGAACGTGACCACTACCTACCGGCCGAGAACTGACCATGAGTGGAAGCTAGCTTGTTATGTGATGTCTCCTTTTTAAAAAAACCCCACATTGATATGATATTTTTCGGAATTGAGATCACTTGCTATATTTTCTCAATACTTCACGACTAGTATGTGTTTCGTATGATCATTTATGAGTTCGTTTTTTTCCTCACTTCGAAAGCGGTCATCCTAGGGTGGTCCAACAAGCTAATATGTTGTCTTGTTTCGTATTGATTTGGTCCGCACTGTAGGCGTGTTCTCTTCCTCACGTTGTTGTTGATTGTTAGTTCTTGGTGTTGTTCCTCTCCCTCATGTGTTCTTTGGTGATCTGGGGGAGAACGAACGATCCGTGGTGATTTGTAAGGGATTCGATTTGCGGCATTCTATGGAGGTATGATGTTTTCCTGGTTTCTTTGCATTTCGAACAATCTTATGTTTAACCAACTTTTTGAGTACCGCTCCCGGTATTGTTGTATTAGCCCGCTAGACTAGAGTATGTTTGGTTCACTCCACGTACACCGCCACACACCATGTCGGTATAGCGTTGGAATAATATGGAGGTATTGACATGTTGTTTATCTCGTATCGAGTTTTCTTTTACGTAAAAGAGACAGAGAGAGTATTTGCCCGGGCATGACCGTGCCAACCTCCGAATCGGGTCCGGGCTGCATCTTCTCTGTTTTTCTTGGTGATCTCCTAGTCCTAGAGCTAGTTGTTGCGGTTTTTGGGATTGTATAATCTCGTAGCTATGCCTTATTGTAAAGATTTGATTCGTTCATGGTCTAAATGCTAGAATGACGAACATATTGAGATTCTCGATGCGTAGACTTAAGTGTCTTTGCTTTCGTTGCTCATTTATTCGCCGCAAGGTTCAGTCTTGACAGCTTTTGAAGATTTGGTGCCTCGAACCCGAATTAACCTACATGTTTCTTTATCTCAAGTTTTGTTGCATATTACCTCAATTTCAAGTAAAATATCTTTCAATTAAAATATGCATATATTAGCCGGGTAGGATGTGAGCGTATTACCTCGGTTTGCTTGTCATCAAAATGTTGTATATTGTCGTTGCTAATATTGGGAAATATCTAATCTTATTAATAATTTGCCACTATTTTAGTTAACTTAGAGCGTCCAATTGTCCTTGTCCTTTCCGAGCATGTTCTCTTGGGTTTGTGATTGGGTTTTTTTTTTTCTCTATTCAACTATTTTAGTTAACGGATAACACTAAGTCAAAGCACCTTTTTGTTTATTGTTACAATGAATTTTGCTTGCTAGTTCTTTGAATCGATTGTGCCGTTGGATTTTAGCGAGCATCGATCAATCATTCTGTTCCAAGAAATTTAAACCCATTGATTTATCTCGTATGTGTGTTGACTTCTACACTATTCGTATTCATCTTATAATCAAATCCGGGTCTCGATTGATTTGTTTGCCTTTTTGTTTTCTTTTTTAGTGACTTTGGAGTACCATCGATGCAAAGGGACAAGTAGCTCTAGCGAAGTTTTCGCTTCTCATGTGGGGCGTGTAAGGCGTTGCAAACATCCGACCGATGTTAGTAATTTTCTCTTCCTTTTGCTCTTTATTGCACTCTATTCTTTTCTAGATTTCAGCTAATGCAATGAAGCATGGTTCAAACTAGAGCAAACTTTTTCAGGTGCTCTTTTTCGTAATTAATCATGATCATTTTCTTCACCTACCACAGATGGGAATAGAGCTAATGGACACCGTTGCTTGTCAATGATCGAGAACAAGTATAAGTCAATGCTTATCCGTACATATTCTACAAATGGATGATTGGAGGTTTTGTCTTTATTATTTATATGGGCCATCTATATATCTGGGCTATGGTGGTTGTGATTCAAATATACATGGCAAGTGAGCTTTTCAACCTACTAAGAAAATCCAAATTGAAGAGAAACAACGACTAGGATTTAATTTCTTTGAACCGGTAAGCTATTGGGCTTTGTGTGATGTTATATTCATTCTTGGCCACCTCTTTCCCTAGACCACTAGTACACGACACTAGCAAAATTGTCTCTTGTTAGTGCAACATCTGTTTATAAGTCAAACTGTTATAAGATTGTTACATTTTACATGCCGTTATAAGTTAAATTATATGACTGATGTGTTCTCTTTCAGTGCCGTTTAACACCACATACTTTGGTTGATATTGCACCATTTTTCCACCTATATCTTGTTTTATTAGGTGGTTTTTTCGTCAATGACATTACTGCAGGAGCACTTATGGCTTGTGCGGTTGTACTTTAGTGATAGGAAAAGAACTATTTGTGAGGATATGTAAACTAAACAACTTAAAGATTTAGTTTTGAGCATATGCAATATGTTGTTATTGAACTGTTTTTTCCTCGCCGCTTTGTCTTTTTTACGCTAGCTGATCTAAGTGCCTCCGGGTTTTGCATTTTTCGCAGCCTATCCACATCATCGGCAAATGATGTGGTCAGTTAGTGGCCTATATTTGGGGCTAGGCACCAACCGCTATGGCGGTCGTGACGGGGAAGGGGTAGATCTTTGTTATGGGCCATATCATCTCCACCACCATCAGTGAGAAGAATGGCGGACCAAAGTCGGTAATCCACATTTCCAATCCAATCATTCCTTCCAAAGCAAGATACTCGGCTCTTGTAGCCCTCCATGCCATCCATGTCCCAATGGGTTACTATTTTCGTGTGCAATATTTTTTAAAGGTCAATGGTGTTTCCTTTGGAGCCGTAGATCCGGTCTGCGCGCAGTGCTTTTTCATGTTGTAGTTGACATTGGGGTGTGACAATGCTTTTGTACCTTTAATTTCCCTTCCTATGGTCGCTACTCGACTTCACCAAGATTGTTGTTCTCTGCATTTTCTCAAATTCAGCACCCGGTTTTGTGAGCTCCGGCTATTGTGAATTGTATTACGAGTCCATGCTTTACGTGAAATTCAAACTTCTATTGTTTTTCGTGAAATTTATCCTTGAGTCTATGCTTTATGACTTGCTTATATTTTAGTTGAGTTGGATTCTTTACTTATATACATATAGGGATTGTTTGGTTGCCATCCCGGCCGAGAGCCACAACCAGCAACGCCATCCGGCCCGCACACATTGGGATGCTTGCACGGGCAAGGAGCAGAACCAAAGAGGCACATATAGTATAATTGCATTAACAACATGTACTATTTGCAATATTTGAAATGTGCAATTTTTATATTCTTGTTTTGTAATTTTTGAAGATCATATTCATTTTATATTTTTTCAATCGAGAATTCCTAGTGTTTATCCTCTTGTAGGTTTGCAAGCCAAATGGTCATTCGTACCAAAGAAGTGCGGGCTTAAGCTCGATGTCCCGATTTCGGACAAATGACACCAAGGAACCGCTTGCGCCTAATCTCCTCTGTTTGCTAGAGAACACAAACCGCCAACAAGGTAATGAAACTCGATCGCCTTGTTTACGCTCCATTGTTTTTAGTTTTTCCTTTTCTATTGTACCCTCATCAGAGAACAAAGCCTCAAAACTTGACTAATATTATTTCTACGGATTAGCAAATATTGAAGGAATTAGCGCACAATTTGATACATGCATGCACTCTTCGTTATTCTCTCGATGTGTTTCTATCTAGAGTTTTAGCTTCGTGTTCGTGTCATTAGTCTCTTTTCTCAAGTAACTCGTGTTGTATGAGCATTAATGAATTCTCCGATCCGGTCTAGTCAAATGTCGGTTTACTGCAGTAAGTTCAAAATACTGATTTCAAATAGTGAAACAAAAAATATCTTACATGAGTAGAATTATAAGTACTTGGAACTTGGACAACTACAAAACCTTGATAGCGTGTGAGTTATCCTTCGTTGAATTTCTACTCGACCGTACTTTCTATTCTTCTATGTGCAAGTACCATTTTACCGATTGCACATTTATAAGTAGTAAATTACACACCTCAAATACCGCAATTATGGTGTATAATATGTGCAATCTCCGGTCTTTATATATAACTTTTCTACTATTTGGTTTTCCTTATTATTTTACCAATATCAAACTATGTTAATGCAACGAGAGATCTACTTAGGTTTGATTTGCCGTGTACACTCGCTTAGTTAAGTATCCGAGAACGTCTACTTTCAGTCCAACGTTGGGGTTATATTCTTCTTTGAGGTTGCAATGCAGGCCATACTATACAAGATACTTTGAAACTTGACTGAAAATGCATGCAAGTCCCTGTTTTGGATCGGTTAATAGTTTTGCCTTTATTGCACTTTTATTAGGAGTAAATTGCAAATTCGAAATACCGCAATTACAAAGATATGACTTGTGCAATATCTGTTTTCCATAGAAAAAAAAATTGTTTATTGTCTCTTGTGTTCTCAGGCTAGGACAATATTTGAATCAAAATTGTAGTAACGAAGTTCAATCTCTTGCCAAAGCAAAGTCTACATATAAAAAGTTATATTGATTAGCAAAGACCTAACTAGTTTCTTTGAACATTCAATGGCAATAACATGAAATTTGTTAAATGGAAACTAGTTTCATTATTTTCAAACCTAGTTACAATCTGTGGTAGCCGTTAGCTCAGACAATTGAGTAAGTTAGATGGCATTATCATCACTTCCAAGACCATTCTACATTAAAGAATCTGGTTCTTCCATTTCATGAACTCCTTGGATGTGGACCCGCAAAAAAAAAAAATTGTTAACTATGTAACCCTCGTTTATGTCCGATGTTTTGTCCCCTGTATTGTCTCTTGTAATAAAAACAAAATGTATAAAAACAAGCAGGGACCCTGCGATACAAGACAACAAAGTACAAAATGACGTCGCTTGATTCCCTATATAAACCTTGCGCCGAAGGCGCCTTTTGAAAAGTAACACTTTCGCTTCGAGGCCGAGTGGGCCGTTAGGCCCTCGAGGCCGAGACGCGAAGTGATCACAGTGGACCCGCAAATTGTGTTTGGATTGTCCCTTGTCTTGTACTTATTATTTTATTGTATTGTATTGTTCATTGTCTTTGTATAGTCCCTTGTATTGTGCCTTGTATTGTCCCCTACCCACCGGCCTTGTCCTTGTTTTTATCTTGAATCTTGTCCTTTGTGCTAGGTCATGACCCTCTTATTTAGATAGAGTGGGTATTTGTTCGCCTCTCGTGATGTCCGACTCAATGGTTGTTTTGTCGGTGGGTGCGGGAGGGAGGCAAGGGTCGTTGGTCACCGCGCAGCTGGTCGCCCCTGGCAATCTGATCGAGAGTGGTGAGCGTCTCCTCGGCATGTGTGAAAGGATGAGTGCATCGATTTCCATTTGTAGTTTGTCTTGTCTTGGCCCGCCAGCGAATCAAGTGGGGTTTACTTTGTGGGCTCCTAGAATTTAACCTTCCGCATCTAAATTTAGTTGTACTTGATGTAAATTCTTGATTGCCCCCCACGAAGTTGGCAGTGTCTCTTGGCTTTGCGCGATCTAAGCTTTACTTTTGCACTAGAGCTCGGATATGCTAATTCCTAAGATGAATTTGGTTCTTGTGGTAGATTGCCGTGTTGTTTTAGGTTGCTAAACCACGCTCTCATTTGGGAAAATATTAGTTCCCATGTGCCTTCTCCTTTTTATCTTTGTTTTTTCCAGTTTATTTAGTAGGAAATTTCACTCGGTGGTTGCCATTAAATCGGGCTTTCGCCTTTGCTAATTACTTAGTGATGAATTTATTGATTCCTTCATTATCACTTTTGATCACTGCTTCCGGCTCCCGAGTTCTGTTGATTTTCGTGGAGTAATTTGTTAGTTAAATTGTTTTTGTGGATTTCAGGTGGAGGCATCGACCAACCGTGTGGCCGAGCAAAGACATGTAGCTTTACAATCTCCCATGGAAGATCTTGTGTGAGGTCATGAATGTTGAATTGAAGGTACTTAAACCACCTCTTTTGCTGTGAACCTCTGCATTTCAACCAATATGTGTGCTTGATTGATGCCAATTTGTTGGGCAGGCCGAGCCGCACAATGATGAGGTTTATGCCCACTCACTCTGCTACCCGAATCTAAGGTGAGTGATGTTTTTAGGCTGCACACTCTTGCTCCATCTGAATCTTGACTGAAGTGTCTAAACCAACACCATTTGTACATCCGCCCCGATGT
This sequence comes from Hyparrhenia diplandra, assembly GCA_015847255.1. Lineage (NCBI taxonomy): Eukaryota > Viridiplantae > Streptophyta > Magnoliopsida > Poales > Poaceae > Hyparrhenia > Hyparrhenia diplandra. Next base: position 177,751 of record JADLZK010011075.1, read on the forward strand.
AGCAACCCGGAGGAGGATGGCTCTAGTGAGGAGATGCCCGCTACACCTCCCCGCTCCGCTTGCAAGGCCACGTGTGCACTCCTTCCGCAAGACATTGACAACCTCGACACCAAAGACACAGCGTTGGTTTCTTGGTGCTGTGACGTCATGCAGATAAATGCCTTCAACCGCTTGTTAGCTTGTTGGATCCTTGACTTGGTGTTGCCGGTACATGTCGTTATGTGAAACTGTTTTTGAGATGTCTTTGCTATCTTGTCATGAGCATGTCACCCAACAAGCATAACCATCTGTACATGGGAAGCATGCCCCTTGGATGAGGGACTCAATGAAGCCATCGATGAGTGCTTTGTAATAGTCCCTTGTGTTTTGTGATAGTCCACACCCAAATATGTGTTCATTTTTTTCTATAATAGTACTTAAGTGGATGGGAGATCACTGTCTATGTCAAAGCAAAACAACAAGAGATGCTATCAAATTTTTCTAAATTTGTGAATTTTTGTAAGCTACTGATTGCTTTTCATAACTAGAATAAGAAGCCTAATTGTGTAGGATTTGATTGCAAATTGTAATACTCTAAATTGCAAATATAGTTTACTGTAATTTTGGTGATGAGTATATGAAATTTTGATTCCTACTGATCCTACATTGCATAATAAGAAGGAACGGTGGACATATGTGTTGACATGAAGATGAAGACAGAGGACAATTGAAGACAAGGACGAAGCAAGCAACTGAAGAGCACGTACCTTTCCAGGTGCCTGATCCTCTTTTCCCTTCTTCTTGTTCATCTTCTTCTGGTGTTTTTTCTCTAATTTTTGCCCTTTTCTCCACTCTCAATCTCTTCTAGATCCAGGTGGTTTGATTGGGGAGGGGAGTCCGGAGGGTGCAAATGGCGAGCTGTAATTTTTGTGTATTTTGGAGGGTGTAGATGGCTGCATCGTGGCCCAAAGAGCGAGACTTGGATAATGGGCGAGCCGCACGCCCATATCGGTTAACGGGTTTCGGATCTTCAACCATTACTGTTACTCGGCCTGTTAACTATTGGTTTGTTTCTGTGTAATTAACAGTTTGTACAAACATAGATCCAAATCCAAGGGTCCACATTTGCTGTAAGAAAGAAATGTTGGTTAAATTTCTTTAAAAAGAGATATAAACTCCCATAAAAAAAAATCACAAGTCAAAAAAGACAAACAATACATGTTTGTTAAATAAAATAACACTCAAATTAAGACAAACCTTTTGGAATTCTAATTTATGAAGTGTAATTCACCTCGCATTACATATCTACTCTTTTTCTTTGGTGCCATGTTGCACTTGCACTTGCAATTTGGAAGCGATCTGCCGATCTGGTGTCGTTGTCGGCGATTAGAATACATGTGTCGTTGCCTGGTGCCGGCGATGGCGAGGATCAGTTGATCAGAGGATGCCGAACTGCCGAAGCCCTACCAGGCCACCGCCGTCGCCCGTCTGCTGTCTACGAAGACGTCGATCTGATCTGGTCTGGCTCTAGCGCAACTCTACGAAATTGATGTCGCCTCCGTTCTAGCCTTCTAGGCTTCTATAGATTGTGGGCAACTGGGCTTATGGCCCATCAAATATAGTGAACACTGAACAATCGAATAGGCCAGGCTAGCAGCGAGAGTGCAAGACGGACAACAAAACACATGTACGTACACGTACTCATCGCCGGTTCGTGTATACACGTATATATTTCTTTACGTGGTTTAGGTATGGCGGCTGCCAGTGGCTCCGCCACTGGATGACAGCCTCCTCTCCTTTTTTCCTCTTTTATTTTCGTTTTTATTTTTCCTTCATTTTAGGTTCTTGTTTAGAGGTCAGAACGAAAAAAATTTGCAGGTGTTTGTGCTGTGATTTTCGTAGGAAGAGTGGCCCTTAGTCCACTCATGCCCTCTGGACTTTTGGGGTCAGATTGAGTCATTTTATTTGCTGCGATTCGAGCTGTGTTCTTGTGTTCGTGAGCTATTTTCGTGCATATTTTCGATCTGCTTTTCCCGGAGTTCGGATGGATCTTAGGTGATGATTTTTGGAGGATTTGTTCATAGCTAGGTGAATTTCATCTGACCAAAGTTTCAGCTCGATCCTTGGAGATTTGGGACGGATTTTGTTGTCCTCCCGCTCGCTCTTTCTATTCGTCGTGCGCAGGTCTGTGTTCTTGGGTCGCGTTCAAACAGCAGGGAGGTTTCGTGCTTCGTGCTCAGTAGCACTTACCGCTGGAGCACAGCAGCCTTGCTGCAGCTCGTGCGTGCTTTTGAGCTAGATTTTGTTTGGTCAAGTTTGCCTCTTGCTTGCTCAAGCGTGTGTGATTTTTAATTGGCCAAAAAGATTAGCTTTCTTTGCCTCTGTGATTTGCCGACAGTAGCACACATCAGGTTCTTGATTGATTTTCTTTGTCTTGGTCAGCGCGTGTGGAATCCCTGCCTGTGATCCTGTCCCTGTTTGTTCTGCTCTGTGTTTCAGTTCTTGCCTGTTGCAATAGCTCGGTTCAGTTCGTCAGAGAGAATAGGAAATGGGCTGTGATTGTGTTGATTTTGTTTGACCAGAAGCTACTGAGAATTTCTCCCAGCAATCTTGAGCTGTGCATGCTCTGGCCGCGCGTGACCTTGTCGGGTAGGCTGCAGTTCGTTCGTGACTCAAGCTCGCCAGGCAGCCTGCAGCAACTTCTCGTCAACAGGTAACAGCTTCATCGATGACGGCAAGGTAAAGCAGGTAGCTCCATTCTCTAGTATCCAAATTGGTATTTTCAGCAGTGCAGAGAGCAGCAGCTTGGTTTCTGTTCCAGAGAAGGAGCACCTTTCTGAACTTGTAGAGAAATTCGTTCAGCAGAACAGCTGCAGTGCATGAGTTGTTTTCAGTGTGCAGGTTCGAGTCTGTAGGCAAACAACAATTGCAAAGCTCGTTCGTGAGTTGATTTAGCAAATCATGAGTTGTCACTTTCAAGCATACTACCTTGATTTGTTTATTTGAGTAAGCTACTAGCACCTACGTCTAGCAAGTGGAAGCTTGAACGTTGTGCTGTTTTCAGCTACAGGGGCATTCATTGCTTGTTCACAGTTTGATTGCCGAGCATGGATTAATGTTGATTTTCTCTTGCAAATTGATCCGCGGTTTATTCTTTCGAGCTCGATTTGAGAACCGTTTTTGCGTTCGACTCCTTGAGCCCAACACTTTCGGCGTTTGACACCTTGCTACCCACAAGACGTGTGTTATTCGGACCTTGTGTGAGTTCGCTTTTTGAGGTTGGGGGTTGAGCCGATGACCCGAAATTGAAAAGGAAAATCGAGGCTCCCATTCACCCCCCCTCTGGTCGCCGTTTCGGTCCTTCAGAGTCATGTGATTCGCTCTAGTGTTACAGATTTTCTATGTATCAATGTAATGTGACTTGCTGCGATTCTATGAAACCCTTTTAGTTTTCATTGTACAGTTTGCAACAACAGATGTTGCAATTGTGACACTATTTTAAGAGTACAAGGAGGTGTCTTTTGCTTTCTGTCATGCAGACGTCTGCCACCAGACCTTGGCCATAGTATGGAAATGCTTCTCAACCTAGTGTAACATTTTAATTTATTTCGTTAGTGAGATAATATTCTACATCTTATTTGATCTGCCATGACATGCATCTTTTTTTCTCCTATCTGAATCGTAGGTACGCCTTGGTGGTAGACAGATAAGAGTTATTATATTAAAAAGATGCGGCATATACCTAAATTAAAATAGGAACATATTAGATGAATTCTAGTACCTCTCTGTTAAGAATATAAGTTTCTCTAAGTTTGTTCAAATCTGGCCTAAGATTAATGGCAGGCCACTGGGCACGTGAGGTCGGTCATGTGGTAAGAAAGCTTGATTCACGTGTTGCACTTGGGCGCAGTCGCAGAGCACTTGGTGTTGTGACGTCTGGGCTGGGAGCCGAGCTCCACGGCTCTAATAGGGAAAAACCTTGGCCCAACTCCCAGCTCAGCCTCACTAGTTGCTAGCCAAAAGGCTTGTTGAAGCAGAATGGCAATGAAAATTACGTGATCTTTTTATAGATATATTCTGGCAACCGAACCATTGGATTCTCCACTACCTACAGCCTCCTCTGTTCTGCATCCTTGAGTGAGATCATGTATCCAAACATAGAAAACAGCAGTCAATGTCCATAATGGATGCTTTTTTAGATTGATATATGCCTAGATGCAAGTCGTGTTTTGCTTGAAGTATTTTTAGATGATTGATGTAAATAAACCTGGCTTCATCCTCTCCTAAAAGGAATCAGACCACCTTAGTACAAACTAACACTGCACACGACAAAGTCTCAAACGAATTTGCTAAACAAAATCGACTCATAACTCAGTTTGTGAAAAGGTTATATATCCAAATTATGCGAAGAGTTGCGTATAGGTATTCTCAAAAATTGCGGCACGCCTCTAATATCAACTTTTCCTTCTCATCACACCATTGCAATTGTGCCCAGAACCGTGTAAACGCGGAATATTAATATATTCTCTTTTCTTGAAAAAAAGGGACGAATGCATATGGTTTGATGAAATGGCTACGTACAGGGATGTTGATGATACCAAACACGATGTACAGTCAACCTAGTTGGTAATCTATTTCTCTAGTGTGTGACGATCTAGAGCTTTGGATATGTAAAACTGTAAAATCTCAAATGATGAAGATGTGCTGCTCTTAGATCTATCTGGCCACTTCGTTCACCCTGGTTCAGGTCTTCTTCGACAACCTGACACCAAAGGTGAAAGGTGCGTGTAGTAGGGGCCGGCGACAACCCGATGCATGGATCCATCCGCGGTCGTCCGTGCACGCTGCACGCATTGATTCGCTTATACTGACTTGGCGACGCCCATGATCGATCGACGACGTCGCTGCGCCCGGCAGCTCGCGCGCGATCTGTTGTGCACCGCAGGACCTGTCTTGAGAGAGACTATGGTACTCTTGAGGGTGTTGAGGGTGTGGGTCGTCTCGCTCTTGATGCAGTTATTGTCTCCAATGACTGTTGTGGCCGGTGTGCCTGCATGTCCCGGCCGGTCATGAAATTGAGTTGAAATTTGCTCTCAAGCGAGTTAAAGTCTTTGTCGCATGAGCAGCTGTAACGTAAAGGGCACTCACAATTCAGACTCCAACATAGAGTGTAAGACCATTTATTACATTGGATATTGTGGACTTAGAGTCTGAATAAGACTTGGAGTCTTAGTTTTTTTTTCTATAAATATACTGCCACATCAGCGCCACATCATCAAAATGTAATAAATATGAAGGTAATAAATAAACTTAGACTCTATGATAGAGTCTACACTATGAGTGCCCTAAGGGTACTCACAATGCTAGAAACTATCATGATTTCTATAGTCTTGGGACATTGTGTCAAGAAACCATCTTCCACAATGTAATTTTTCTATCATGATGTCATATGACCGCATTTATCACTCTCACAGATTGTCTTGGTTTACGTGAAGACTTGGTTTCTTAGTTAGACTTGGTTTCTTGTATTTTTCCTCTCTCTCTTCAATAAATATGGCGCCACATCAGTAAAAAAACAATAAATATAGGGGTAATAAATGAGGATACAAACTATAATAGAGTGCATTGCGTTGTGAGTGCTCTAAGGTGTTGTCGTTCTTTTAGTCTTTTGTGCTTCTAACATGGTTGTAGACTTCCCCCAAACACGCAATTCTCACGATCCCGAGGAGTAAAACATCACAAACTTTGATTAAAATTATATCACAAAAATACTAAGACTTATGAGACAAATTAAGTATCGTTAGATTAGTTATGAAATATATTTTTATAATAAATTTGTTTCGAGGCATAAATCTTAATACTTTTTTGCTATAAACTTAGTCAAAGTTGATAAAATTTGACCAACACGCTTTCCATAATTGTACTCCCTCCGTCTCTAAATGTTTGTCATTCTCGCTTCCCGAGAAACTATTACCGGTAATTATATATTAAAATATAAAAATATTTATGCTAAATAATTAGTATCATCGGAAAGATCTTTTCGTATAGCTTTTTAATAAATTTATTTAGAAATATAAATGTTGTATGTATTTTTGTACAAACGGAGTCAAACTTGTGACACGAAACCAACTACGACAGTCAATTAGGGACGGAGGGAGTATGTGTTTTGAAACGGAGAGTATATATTCGTGGCCTGCTAGTCATTGAATATAGTTCATCAGGACAATGATGGTGAAGCAATCGCATTTTTCTGGGCAGAGCAGCAAAGAATTGGATGATGAATGAATGAATGAACGTGTGCCGCGTGCGCGTGCGTGCCTCCCTGCACTGCACATGATGTCATGATCCCTTTCAATTCTGTTTCCCTTCTCTTTGCTTGTAACCTGTGCTCGGCAGCTTTCTCTAGCGGCTTAATAGGGGTCGTGGTAGCTGCTTAATAGGGGGCTCCTGATATACTCGCTAGCTATGCTCAGGAGCAAGTTTATTTGGCCATGTAGTCTATTTAGCTTCTCTGGTGCGTTATGTCCGTGTGAGTGTGCTGTGTAACGCGGGTCTCACTAACCTCGATGTCACCGGCCGTTCGTCTGCGGTTTGTGTCTTAAAACTCTTTACTGCTTAATGAAATATGCGTCATTAGCGTCATCTACAAAAAAAAAAAAATGCTTGCTAGCTCCACCCTGCTGTTCAAAGGCATGTTTGTCGTGATCCACCAAAAGAGAACATCTGCAAATCTTTGTAGTAGAAAAATGTTACTCCCTCCGTCCCTTTATGTATGTCGTCCGGGAAGCGTGTGTCGTGAGGGAAACACGGTTTTCTAGAGACAAACATTTAGGGGACGGAGGGAGTATAAATTAACGCCATATCATGAGATGACACTGATCTTGATAACCTCGTAATATGTTGTCGGCTAGATGTGCCCCATCGGCTAGATTTACAAATGGCATGTAAGCAAGCAAACTCCAAGGAATTGAAGGGTTAGTCAAAAGGAGAGAAGGTACACATTGCCCTGTTCGTTTCAACTTATGTGCCCGCCTTATTAGCCATGGTACAGTGTTTTTATCTCACAACAAAATATCATAAGTTGGTTTATCAACTACATGAACCATCAATCGAACAATCAGTGTTGTCTAAGAGCAAGACTAATAATATATCCTAGTTGTATATTTACACTTGCAGTCTACTTATTAGCCCACTTATTGGCTCATCTCTAACTATATATAATCTACTTTTATCTCACTAAGTTTTTTCCGATCTTGTCTTTACAAGTTTGCTGTAAGCTTACACCTTAATTGCTTTATTTTATTTTTTTCAACCTCAGCATAAACCTTATCTACAGTTCTTTATTGTATGTCTAATTCAACGATACCCAAACCTCCCCTCAAAACTTTTATACTCATTTGCTCACTCTCTCTTTCTCAATTGATGCATCCTACTTGGGGCTAGAATTGGATGTTCACATAGTATAGAGAGTTGTTCTATAATTATCTTTGAATATTCACATAGTACATGTAAGATATTCTATAGTAAATTTAGATTATTCAAATAGTATCCATATGTGATGTTATTTTTAATTTTCCTCTATTACATGCACGATTTTTTTATTCTAAGTATTTTGTTTTCCCTTATACTTTATTTTATTTTTCATTAATTTTATTTATGTCATTTTACTTATCTACTTTCTTTTATAGTATTTCATGGCTTTTGTTATTATTTTAAATTTTTTACGAATATTCATCGCATAAACCTAGCTATAATTTATTCTCCTAGATCTAGAGTATTGTTCTCCTGAACCGATTGAGAACAATTTTCATATGAAGTCAAAACATTGTTTCCTGGACTCAAAACATCGCTTCTGCTC